>JANHGB010062381.1:0-30072 GCA_026283785.1 Coracopsis vasa
TCTCTTCTCCAGGCTGAACAGCCCCAACTTTCTCAGCCTATCTTCATACAGGAGGTGCTCCAGCCCCTGATCATCCTTGCGGCCTCCTCTGGGCTTGTTCCAACAGTTCCTTGTCCTTTTTATGTTGAGGACACCAGAACTGCACACAATGCTCCAAGTGAGGTCTCACGATAATGATTTAGTGTTCTAAGAAACTTTATCACATAGTCTCATATTTCTTGTCATTACACGTCTGTGAATGCCATATCATCTAACGTGTTAAGTTGCAGTTCCTCATGTAAGTGAAGATACTGAATTTTAACTTCTTGGATGCAACTCGCTAGTATGATTGTGTTACTTTCCGTGTGACATGTTCCAGGGGAAATGCGTTAGGACATTTGGCTTGCTTTACTGGTATACCAGTCTTCAACACTTTTTAGCTACAGTGGAAGTTTAGTTAGATGGGAAGACTAAATCAGAGAAACCAGATAAATTAATTTAGAGGAAAAAAAATCTAAAATGTCTATCCACTTATCTAAGAGAAAATAGAAAATTTATCTTTGCATCTTTGAAATCATAGAAAGCAGAATTTGATTAATCAGATTTAGCTTGCATGAGGGTAGGGATTTCTCAGTTTAGGACACTGTGTATCATTTATAAAGTTATATGCTGTGTGTGCATCTCACAGACCTCAGAAACAAAGAACTCTCTTGCAGACAGAGGGATGAAACTGAGAAAAAAAGGGGAGGGAAATGTAATTGCATCTTTCACTGATATTATAGATTTGTTCTGCCTTCAGCTTGAAGTTCTGCTCTTGTTTTAGAGCAACATTTTCTCCTAGGTTTATAAGAACATGCCAGAAGAAACAGAAGTTTGCAAATAACATGGGAGGCCAAAATTCCTCATTGGAAATATGTGTGTAGCCAGAATAGCATATCAGAAACTTATAGGATGTTTCAGTACTCACAGGAATTTGCGTGAGAAGAGATGATGTCATGTAGCAAAGGTACAGCCATGTCTGCTTAAAATAACAAATATTTTGATAAATAAAAGGAATCCAAACAATCCCTTACTCATGTTAAAAAGTGGGCTACTCAGACTGCTTGTAAAAAGGGACCAAATGCTTGTAAGCAGCGTGGAGATTGCATAAAACACAAACTCATACCCCCCTATATTTTTTAAAGGCAAACTTCATGAAGTTGCTTGATAATGTTAAAAGGCCTTTAAACAAACAAACAAAATAAGACCAAAAACGCCTACAAAACCCCAAACAAATTTTGTATAAATGAGAAAAAACAGGAAAGAAGAAAATTCCTAGCAAATTACGTGGTAATGAAGGCAAAAAGAGATTTTTGAGGAGAAGCTTGCTAAAGGCAAAAAGGCTGATAATAAATCCTTTTTCAGGCACATCAGAATAAGAAGCCTGCCAGAAAATCTGGAGGGCCAAGAGATGATCAAGGCATGAAATGAGCACTAAAAGAAGACATGACTGTAGTACAACCTATAAAAATCTTTCATATCTGTGTTCATTATAAAACATCTTTGGGAGGTTCCCATGCTGGAATCTTTCTTCATAAGGGACACTTTGGATACTCTTTCTCAGACAAGTGTTATAGAAAGCACTTGGCAACAAAACATTTTGTTTATAATTGGTATTTGTTTATAATTGCTGTTCTACAGAATAATGGGATGGGGCTGAAGGAATATCAATTTTCAGAAAGGGTTCCAGCAAATCACAGACTCGGTATTGGACAAATTGACAGAAATAATAATAAAGAATCAATTTAGGGGATAAACATTAAAATATGTTACAGTGGAGAAGAGCAAATGAGAGTTTTATAGAAGGAAATTACATCTCATTAATTTAGTGGATATTTGAGAAACAAAAAATATGTGGGTAGGGAAGACTGAGTTCATTTAATATTTTGTATTTCAAGAAAGCACTTCTGAAGGCTTTCCCTGATATAAACTACCATCAGATAGAAGCTCCTGATGTATATAAAGTTGGGTTGAAAGAGACTTCAGAGGGAAAGAGTACAAATTAATGATTAATATTCATTACAGTAAGTCAGCAGCAGAGACTGATGCAAACTTTGGGCTTTAACATATTCATATATGATTTGGCAAAGAGATAGGATGTGTTTAGTGAAGGTGAAAATTCCTTATGAAGAGCTACAGAAGGCTCTTGCAGTAGTGACTGCAAAATAAGATGGCAGATAAAAGTCTGTGTTGATAAAGACCAAATAAAGGGAAAGAACTATATATACTTTCAGTGGTGAGAGCTAAGTATGTATTGCTATTTAGGGAGTGTGGAAACACATCCAGCAGTCATTACAGTATTAACATGTTGGCCTAAAAACTTGTGCTTAAACTTAGAGTGTGATTAACATCTGCTTTTCAGGATTCCAGTTTCAGTATTAGAGAGTGCCTATTTAAATGGTAATACTAAAAGAACTGGGTAGCTCAATTTATGTACAGTGAGAATAAGATTTTCCTTTCCATATTCTGTGGTTCAAAACCAGTCTGACTGGGTGTTTGGTTACATCTCTGTAATAAGGATATGGACTTCTTGACCTGTATTTTGGCAGCCTTTCCAGAAGCATAAAAGTTTGCATGAACAAAGCAAGTTGAATTAAGTTGAATTCTATTGTCCAGTCTGTCACAAGTTCAGAGTAAAACGCCATTGCTGATGTGGTTGTTTTGCTGATATTTTGCATTTTTTGTGTGTAAGAAGAAAACTACATGGGTCACTTTTCTGCACAGCTGTTTTCACATTATTTCTTTCAGAAAAATATAAAGTATATAAGTAGCTGTAACTTTTTCACATAGAATGCTAAATGTAATCAATGTTGAAGTCAAGTAGCTGTACGCTGTCATTCTGCTTATTCCTGAAAGATCTAATGATCTGAAATAAGATCTGAAATGGGAGATGCAGTCATTTCTCGTAACTAGCTTTATTTGTTTTGGTTTTACATAGAAGAATGTTTGCTTTTGGTCTTTCAGCGGGTTTGGTTTTTTTGTTTGTTTGGGGTTTGGGGTTTTTTCCTCTTTTGTAGCAATACTTTCAACATCAGTTTACAATGTGTGATACAAAGTTGCAATCTGTAATCTGCCAAACTAAACTAAATCCGTTTGTATTTTAGTAAGTTCTCCATAAAATACATGTCTGCTCTTTCACAAAATAATCAATCAAGCCCACAATATTGAATGTTGATTCTGATTAAACCATTTATACAGGCTAAGCATGCTATTGGTTCTTATTTAGTTGTATAAGGAGGTCCATTAAGTCTGATCTTCATAAATGAATGCTGTTCTTAAAGGTTGTTTTCAATGTCGGCAGCATTTTTTAGCAGGATGGGAGATAAATGTGGAATAAATTGCTTTTAATTACATCCATTGTTAAGTAAATTTTCCAGAGGTAGAAATAAGAGCGTATATATTTCTTTAATGTTTGGTTTATATAATTGCAGTATCTATCCAATAATGTTCAAAAATTTGAACATTTTACAGACTGAATTCTCCTTATGTCATTGTTAATTTAGATTAATATTTGATGTCTGTATAAACTGCAGTTGACTGCTGATAATAGTTCCGTGCATGGCCAGGGCCATAAGCAGAATAGCATATGCAATGAGAATTATTTAAGTGCGTTCAAGTGAATGAAGGTAACCTAGAACAAGGGATTTTTTTTCATGAATAAATCTGTCCACTGAAATAATTATTTTTAAAATAGTAGGGACTTACTTCCCTACATTTCTTGGTTAGAGAAAGTTGAAGCACTGCTGCTATTTTGTAGACTTAGAATGTCATACTGAAAAGATCTTTTATTGCTAGATATTTTGTTAGATGTGAAGAATCAACTAAGTGGGCAAATGTATGCCTACTTCCGTATGAAATAACTGAAAGCTATACCAAGACTTTTAGGGCAGAAATAATTTCTTCCATTTTATATTTCTATTTCTCAATCTTTAGGCCCTCAGACCACTGATTTCTTCTTAGTGTTATGAAGAGATAAGAAATTAGAAACCCTGCATTTTCTTACGTTGGTCTTCTACCTACTTTGGAAGACATGCATGTATTTTGTTAACCTTTAATGTGAAACAATAAATATTTAGTATTCCAAGAAAAAAAACCCACCTTTACTATAACCTCACATTTTTGACGTTACATGTCCATGAATGCCATCCAACATGTTTTTACAGAAATCATTAGAACCTGTTTTCCTTTATCTACCATTACATAAATCCTGGGACAAATCTCAGAAACACAGGTATTTTGTTTGCAAGTG
This sequence comes from Coracopsis vasa, assembly GCA_026283785.1. Classification (NCBI taxonomy): domain Eukaryota; kingdom Metazoa; phylum Chordata; class Aves; order Psittaciformes; family Psittacidae; genus Coracopsis; species Coracopsis vasa. The sequence goes on from JANHGB010062381.1 coordinate 4,268, forward strand.
CCCTTAACTCCTATAAGAAACAGTAGTAGTTTGAAGTTTCTAATACTGTGCAAATTAATATATTATTACTACAATAGTTATGGAGAAAACTGTTATGTTTATGTATGAATTGGGTTTTTTGTTGATTCTTCTGTTAAATTTTGCCCTTATTTGCATCGGAAAATACAAAATTCTGTCTTCAGATGACAGGTATACCACTTGGAAAGGGGCATATATGATATGACTGAAGACCAGAAAAATTTCCTTTTCCATTATTGCAGGGTTACACTCTTGTTTTTCCCGTTTCATATTAATAGACCATATGAAGTAGAATGTGTCCCTGCTTCAGTTTCTTTTTGTTGCAGGTGAAGTTAAGGTGAAGTGTGCATCACTGCTATGTATTTCCAACAGCATAGCAGGTTTATTCTCTGCTGTTTTATTCATGGCTAACTAAAATGTCTTTTTGTCTACACGCACCTTGAGGGTTGTGTTCCAGTTGGACTTGCATATGAAGGAGTTTTTACTAATTCGTTGAAAGAAGAGTATTCCAAGCATTCAAATTAGGACAAGACAAGATTGGGAGCTCAAGTTATAAACTTGAGTTATAAAGCTCAAAAAGACAGTAAATGTCTTGTTTAACCTGGGAGCCCTTCTCTACAGGATGCCTGGGCAGCCAACTCTGAAAATTAAACTCCATTCTCATGACCCATTGGAAACTTTTAGGTCTCCAAAAATATCATATTGAGGTGGTCTTGGTTTTTGGCATGCTTATACATGCTTGTTGCGGGCTCATACATATGTTCAGTTAGCATATGCATGCCAGAGATCAGTCCCTGCAGATAAGTCCCTACAGCTGTAGAGGGTTTATTATAAAAGCAAGCTGTTTATCTTCTATTCCAGAAAAGACAACCTAATATTCAAAGCAAGTATTTGGAAGTATTTTCAGGTGTGTAGTAATAAACATTAGACAGAAATAGAGATTAACCTTTGGTAGGATTATTTCAAGTACAGTAAAAAAATCAGTTTTTCTTCAGTGTTGCTGTAAAGGTCTTTTCTGTATGTTTTCCTAAGTTACTTCAGCTATCCTTACAAAAGGATACCCTTAAATCATCAACTCTGGCTACTGTTTGCATGAATGACTAAACTGGGATATCATGGCAAAACTCCTTTGCATTTATAATAGTAGTTGCCTTTGCAAATACGTTTCGTGATGTTTTCTGGTAGCCAGGGAGCTGCAGCTCTTCTTAGACATGTACCCCTTCATATAGACTGTTCAGATGAAATGGGGCATTGTTCAAAAGCAGTTTGAATATTAAAGCAAAAAATAAATTACTAATAACCTCCTTGATTTCTACTTAGTTTAACAGTCTGCTGAAAATGCCTTCACTAACTTATATGGAGTCAGTTTGTGCAATCACACTTCATTGATAAACTTTCCAGCTGGCATGCTGGGTATCTAAACAATTGAGCATGGGAAAAATCTTTACTTTTTAATGTTCTTTTAAAGTGAAGTGGCAGTTGCCATAAAAAGCTTCTAATAAGTGATGGGTTTTCAATAGAATGAAACAGAAATGTAGGTCTTTATAATACAGCTCATCTGAGCTTATTTAAAAAGGTTTCAAGGCCCTAAATGCATCAGTGGATGCTACTGTTTTAGTTCCGTTAGAGACATAGCTATTTCAAATTCAGAAATCAATAAACTCAGTTCATGCTTTCATTAGGTACAAGAGGGAGAACATTCATTGAAATCTCATTACTTATTGGGACAGTAAAAGCACTGTTTATCTTTACATTGTGTTTTTGATTATGTGTAGGCTTTTCAAAGAACCAGAGTGATATGGGAAAATAAATACTATTGAAAATCAGCAGATCTTGTGTTGAAAGGCATGTTGGTAGTTCAGGAGCTCTGAAAGTTAGGGGTTTTGCTGGAGCAGAAGTAAGACTACCATCAAAGTTTTATTTCTTGGAGGGGGGAGCTGATAAAACAGTATCTCTGGCAGTGAATTATTTTAGCCACATTTCTTGTGAGAGCAAGATTTTGTCATCATGCTGTACCTTTCTATTTGCTCCTTTTGTTATCCTAACTTGGTACAAGTTCTGAATATTATATAAATTTTGGCCAAATTTGACCAAAGCCATCAAGAATCAGCCTCTTGGGATGACAACTGGGACACTACCTATATTTTCAATTTCTTTAAGGCTGAATTGCACCAAATTTACTAGTTCTATTTTACATTGATTACTCCAAAAGAAAGATAGGATTCTTTATCTCATTTTAATTCCATTTTATAAAGTCCTTACGAGGAGACTTTAGTAATGTTTGGAACTGCCCGAAATATAGTAGGAAATGCCGTCTGCAGCACAGAACAGATAAAGGCATACTTTTTCTTTCTTATGAACTAGTTGACAATTCATAAATAGCATAACACACCATAGTTTCCACTTTTTGTCTGCTTTGAAAAGAAAAGCATTAAATATAATAGAAGTTAAACCATGAGCCTGTTGTCTTTGCAATATGTAACAGTAGCCAGCAACACGATGAGGAGCCTTGTGAGAATTCAGCACAGCCCCTCTCACCATATACTGTGCTAATCTAACAGCATTCCTAGCACTCTGAGATATCTTGTGTGATTGAATTTAGAATTGTTCACTCAGTTGGGTGAGTAACTGAGCTGACAGTCTTTCAGGTTGTAATGCTTAGTTTAGTAGTGTGGTGATTAGTCTATGCATGTTGATACCAGCTTAAAAAAGTCTATATTATAGAAACAGAAAAATAATGAAGCTATTCCATTTTTGAGTTTATTGTCATATTTCTAGTAACACAACCCGAAATTAAATTGAGGTTCTCATTTAAATAACAGGAACGTCCTTAGCTTAGTGTTCCTTGGCATACTTTGAAGGACAACTTCTTGAAATAATACTTTGAAATTAGATGGAGAATTTTGAATTTATAGCATGGATAAAGTTCTTAAATGGGCTTTTCAGTTAACATTAACTAATAGTATTGATAGTTACTTGGAACAAGGCTGACAGTCTGCTGTGCAAAGTAATGAATACCCATCCAAATGCAGATCTGAGTCAATATTCAGAGGGTAGGAAGTAAGGTAAGGCAAAATGACAAATTCCAGAGATCGTTTTAAGCCAGACAGCATTTTTCAGGCTTCAAAGAAGTCAATATGAAAGATATAAATAGCAAAAGTTTCTAAATGGTCTTCAAGTTAGGAGGACAATGATAATATTGGAGAAATAGGCAGCAAGATTATCCCAAATCATGAAAAATTACCTAAGTCCTGTGAGCTACAGAGTATGTTGGGATACTGCAGGGAAGCTAAATTATGGCTTTTATAACACAGGCCATTTCAGTATTTAAAAAGTAATCATTAGGACACTTGGAAATTGAAACTGTATTACTGATCTATTAGTGATGAACATAGCCAGAAAATGGTGATGAGTAAGAGCTACGTGGTGCAGCTGGCATGGGTCATCTAAGTAAAAATAAACTTGATTACCATCTGTGATTTTTTCCTCCAGAGTATGTTGTTATGATCAAGGAGTGAGTGTTATCAATATTGCAGTACATTGACTATTAAAAAAACATACAGTGAAGGAAAAATGGATTAAGTTGCAGAACTTTGGAGGACAATTATTTAGGTAAATCCAAACTGAGAAATAGCACCTGGAATCATATGAAAGTTAAACAAGCTGCAAATAGAATTACAGAGGCAAATGCTGGCAACTGTAGAAGCAAAGTAAATCACATTGGAAGAAGTACCTTAAAGTATTGCTGAAATGTAAGGGACCTATAGCAATGTAGGTAAATGACTCAAGAGGTATCTTCCAACCTAAATAATTCTGTGATCAAATGTCAAAGCTGGACCTACAGCAAGCAGGGTATTGGACCTGACATGATGATACCGTGTTTTGAACTACCAGCGTGAGAAAGAGATACAAGCATTAGTACAGATTAGTACTTTCTATGGCCTATCTATTATTTAACAAAATGCAGTGGAAGAACTGAACTATTTTAAAATTTAGAGAATGCATAGCTAAAAAATGAAGAAATGTCTGGATAAAAAGATCATTCTGCATTTTTAACCCAACTTCATTATCTTCAGTTGCACAGCTACAGTTTGTATTAGTCAAGAACATGGCTGAATGTTTTTGCAATGTTTATGCTTGCCTATCAATCTGACCCGAGGTTTGGGTATCAAATATATCATTGATTTTGATTGCAACTTATTTCTGAGTAAACTAAACCAAAATCCTGCTATCCAAGATTTCCATGAAAGTTTTTTAAACTGTTGACAATAGAACAAGATCATTGCGTAGTAGGAATCTTAAAATGAAAACTGAAAAAAGATCAGTAGGATAAGAAAGCTGTCACTTGCCGATGTGGCTGTTGCAGTGGGTTGTTTACTCCATCAGGTTACTAGAGGGTTACTCTTCACTGGTTTTGTCCAGTACAAAAGCAAACGGTTGCTGTAAGTTTTCCTTTTACTGCATCTGCTAGCTCATACTTTTTAAAGTGAGTGAAGACTAATAGAATTCATTTTCTTTGTTGTTCAGAACAATAATAAAGGTAATAAAGGCTGGAAAGTTGTGAGAAAGTTTCCTAGAATTGTTCACACATCTGCACAATTGCACAGATGTTCTCAGCAGTGGTGTCAAATTGCCGTGCTTTATCAGAAGTTTGTATGTTTGGATTTAGTACTTATGCCCCTTGCCCTCTTCTAATTTTATATCAACTGATAACAGAACATTATTGAAAATAGCAATAACCATATTGATAGTTGTTTGGTTGGGTTTTTTAATTCTATACATATTTTCAACACAACACTGTGTGTGTCAGAACTATTTTGTCAACAACAACAGGCAAAAGTTCTGAAGCACGAGGAGCTTCTGTAACCATTTCATAATTTTTAATTGCATTAACACATTCTTTGATCTGTATTTGTGAATATTTCATTTTATGACCTACTATTTGTAACCCATACTTTCAGTAACAGTCCCCATGTTGGGTCTCATTGTGTAGTTTTACAAAGTAAGAAACTCTTAATCTTCTCTGTGAAATAGCCATACGATGTTTTCAGTTCCTCCTCAGAAAGTAGTTTTTCATATCTCAAAGTGCACTCATTAACACTTGACCTGGTAGGTAATTTTACACAACCCAATTATTTGTTTTGTCTCAATGAAATACATTTTGTTTGTTCCTGATTTTGATTCACAGCAAGTATTGCAACTTCATTACTATTCAAACAGTGTATCACATACAGTTGAAAGCTAAAATGTTTGCTTTGGTTTGGTTTACTCTCCGTCCCCCATAGTCTTCTTTAGTGTTCTTGTGATTTTGGTATATTTTAATCTAGTTTGCTATATGCTAAGAGCTTTTCTAGTTATTGCTGGCCAGTCTTGTTTTCTTCAAAGCATTAATACAGCCTATAGAAATTTCTAGGAGCACAGCCTTAACCTTTAAATAGTATGGAACTATGCATAGGGTGCTTTTCAGGGCCAGAATGCCAAATAGTGGGTTAGGTCCCTCGATCAGCTTCATCAATGGCAAGACTTTCCAAATGGCTGTTTTCACACAACATATTTTTCCAGTGATAGAATGAAGTTTAAGAAATTGCCAGTGATACCAGACTTGATAAAAATTCATCTTTTTATGTGCACCTTTGCATCTCTGCTTTTTCTTCTCAAAATTGCAGCAAATTTCTTCCTCTAATTTAGAATTGGAGTCTTTTTTTCTTCTCTTGGCTAAGATTGCTATTGCTTCTTTTGCCATCTTGTTCCTTCCCCCACTCTCAGTTGAGGAGAAAAGTATAAAAAGGATGGAACCTTGTCCTGGTTTCAGCTGTAACCGTTGTTTTTTTTTTCCCTTCCTAGCATTCCTTCATACAATACTCAAGCTGAATATTTCTTGACTAGACTTCTGACTAATACTTGACACCTACACCAGATTTAGCACTTTCTGGTTTCAGGGTGCTTTTCTTAATTGCAGCGTTCTTAAGAAATGCTGATAAAATATTATCCATCTTATTATAAGAAAGCTTAAATGCTCAGTATTTTTACTAAATTTATGAGATTTTACGAAATCTTTTCCTGTAAGTGCAGTATAATAGATGGTAAAAATATGAATTGGCTTCTTGAGTGAAAAAAAATCATCCATACCTTCAGTACATATTCTGTGAGAAATTATTCTAAAAGATCCCTTTGCAGTGTTATATAGCGCAGTGATGAAACATCAACGTGTAGATACAGCTGTGAGGATAGATATTCCAAATCTATTAAAAATTAATTGAAAATATTCCTGATCACAGCAAACATTCCTTATTTAAATAGCCATTTCTTAGAGAGTTACTGATGAAATTTGACTGGTTCAGTAGGCTCACTGGTGTTAATGTAGTATTCTGGCAATGTATGACTGCAGCATATGCTTGTCAAATTTCTAGGACTTTGCCACAACTATATTGAAATTATTTTTAGTGCATGTAAAAGTGTTTTAACCTTACGGATTTTTAACTGTTCTTAAAATAAGAATCATTATCCTTGCACTGGATTGATTTTTTCAGTCTTTAGGTTTAACTGGTAATCAAAAGTCATATGAGTTTCATTTGCTTATATTTAAAACAGGTTACTGTCATGGCTGGTGAGCACTGAACAGAGAACTAGCCATCTTTACCAATAAACACTGCAGACAATGAAAATACTCTTTTGGAAGAAATGAGCACACTAGAAGTCTCATCTGAAATGTTTGACGTTTCAAAACTGCAATGCTTTGTATTATGTTGTCATATATTAGAATTTATTGCAGTATATGAAACTAGCTTTGATTTATCAATAATGTAGACACTTATGTTCATGTAATTTGTAAGAACTCTTATAAAAAATGTTTAGTGGTTTACTGATCCTTGAAAGTCCCATCTAAAATATCTGTATATTCCACTTCAGTTAGTATTTAACATATAACAAATTCTTACCTATATGTGAATCACATGCTTGTATAGTGCTTGGCTGTTTTCCTTGATCTATTTAGTTTGGTGCTTATCTTCATAGTTTAAGCTTTTCAAGACAGGAATTGTCTCTTTCTGTCCTTTCTCCTCTTCTCTCAGTAGAGAAGCTAACTCTGTGGTCCAAATGATGTCTGAAATGCTGAGATTTACTGCAGTAAAATGTATTCAAAATGGCAGCAGGACTGTATAGTTATTTTTTTAACAATTTCTTATGCCTTAAAATATTTCTCTATTTTTTAAACAAGTAACTGAATTATAAGCATTTTAGATAACAAGTCTTTCCAAGCAAGCCTTAGCACAAAGTAATGATGTAGTTGTGTATGAAAAAGTATGAATACATAAATAGGAACACTTCTTATATTTTATTAATAACCAGCTGCTAAAAATTAAGAACCTTCAAGTTTGTTTTACTGGAGTGGGTTGTTAGATACACTTTGTATATAAATCTATTTAATTTTTTTAATGCTATTTTGAAAAAGTAGAGCAAGGGATAGGTACTTCTTTTGAAGATAGTTTAGCCGATATGTTTGGGATGTTACTTGCCAATGGTAAAGCTTATTAATAAACTCCTTGACTCATCCTAGTATGTATTTTAAAACAGGTGAGGCTAATGATAAGGATGTTCAGGTGGTGGAACTTCCCATTGTTGACAGCTTACACCCACGGCCACCTTATTTACCGTTGGCTGTCCCTGAAGACCTGGCTGATAGGCTAATTCGTGTACATGGGGATCCTGCGGTGTGGTGGGTCTCGCAGTTTGTGAAATACTTGATACGTCCGCAGCCTTGGTTAGAAAAAGAAATAGAGGAAGCCACAAGGAAACTTGGTTTCAAACATCCAGTGATCGGGTGGGTATTTAGTTTTCTTTTTAACTCTCTGTGCTTTAATATGTATATATAGTGCTTTGTGTTCAGGACAAATTGCTTTATGATGGTTACCCAAGAGCCTCTAGCATTTTATGGGGAGAAGGAGTGCTTTCTAGATGAAGCTATTATTTTTTAACTGTGCATAATACAAGTTGATTACAAGTATTTCTTCAGCATACTCGTCCACCTATGATTTGACTGATACTGCTCAATGGAAGGGTGTTTTTTGGTTGGTTGTGGGTTTTTTTTAATGTCCTTCTATAGCTAGTGTAATACAGAATTTCATTCATGTAATTGCCTTACAGCTTGTATTCCAGACACTTTTCTGTCTGGGTCTTCTTTTCAAGTGCGTATAGCTTTTACATTTGAGGAAAAAAGGCTAAGCCTGCATTTTATATGCCACAATCCACAACTAATTTTATTGTTGACTGCACCTGAACATCGTATGTGCTTTTCCCTATCCTTCTGATGCTTTCACTATTGCTGTTTCTTAGCAGTAACTATGTATTGGAAAGGTCCATATGGGAAGAAGAAAGGAAAGCATCTATAGGCAATAAAGAACAGCTTGTGGAAGAAAGGTTTTATTGTTATATAGCATGAAAAATGTTGTTGTTACTCTACTAGAGTCTGCAAGCACTGTTTCCTTTGCCAGAATTTGCCTTCAGTGCTTAATCTCTTTCTGTAGGAGTACAAAACAGGTGTGTCCAAGAGTTAGTTGGCTTTTGACCATTGAGTCAGTAAGCCACTTCACCACTGAAGATGTGTTAGATTTCAAGCAGATGGGGAAGATGCATTTTAACTTCCTTCATTCAAACCCTGCGTTGCAGTTTGTGTCACAATATATCCATGATGCAAATACTCCTATTTTGCTTTTGGACTGTATTTATCAAGCATTATCTAATGGCACCAGATTACCTTCTGCACAAATTGAATACCTTGTATGCTATAATTATCTCTCCTTCATTCTTTTCTTTCAGTTACCCTTTGCCTTCTTTGCAAAATTATTATATTGCTTTCAAGAACAGACTGATAGCTAACTTCATGTTGTCAGTGTGTCTTGACGGACATCAATGAATCTAATCCTTTCTTGTTTTATGTAGGGATTCATTTTAATATGCATTCTAGAAGTTCACACATGAAATTCAAAGTTAAAATTTCAGTTGCTGAATTCTTAATTGTATTTATAAATTGAAATCTGAGTTTCTGCCTTTTTCCAGTGTTCATGTTCGAAGGACAGACAAAGTAGGAACAGAAGCAGCATTTCATCCCATTGAAGAATATATGGTACACGTTGAGGAACGGTTTGAACTTCTTGCTCGCAGAATGCATGTTGATAAAAAAAGAGTGTATTTGGCTACAGATGACCCTTCACTGTTGCAAGAGGCAAAATCCAAGTAAGATGAACTATGTTTGTATTACAGTTTGTTCCTTCTGGTTAGCTTTACAATTCCTGACTGTTGCATGCACAATTCTTAGGGTTTTTTCCTTGTTTTTTCAAGCTATTAATTTATTTTGGTTATAATTTATATATTAGATTGCATTTCAGCTTGCAGTGATTTTGATTTTTCTCTGAGACATTCCTTTTTATTTTGTATGATTTTTTTTTTCCACAAGTATGCTTTTCAAAGTTTAATGTTAAAAATCCAGAAGAGCTGGGCAAAATACCTGTGACTACGTAAAACCAAACCTGTAATGCTGTGAAGGGCAAATAAAAATATAAATAATAAATACACCAAACTTTCTATAGAACATAGATATTAAAAGAATCACAGAATGGTTGGAGTTGGAAGGGACCTGTGGAGATCACAGAATCATAGAATAGTTAGGGTTGGAAAGGACCTTAACATCATCTCTTCCAACCCACTGCTAAAGCAGGGTGCCAGAGAAGTTTTTGTAAGCTGGTTGACAACCTTCTGATGACTCTTTCAGAAAGATTTCTATATTGTGAGCTTAGAAGACTTTCACCTTACATGCTGAATAATTTTAAAGTTTGTCCTTAAATATATGTGGGATTCTCAATCTATAACAGTTTCTGTCCCTTATGTGCGTCTTGTCCTCTTCTAGCTCTCCAGAACATGGGTTTAGCAACCTACCCTATGTATAGGATATCTCAGCTTGTCACAGAAGATATAACTGTATTCAAACCTGGAAGTACACAGCATGCATTTATTTACTCCTAACGTGGCCTGTGTTTTCGTGTAGAAACTCACTGTTAAGTTGCATGTCTTGCAAGGTGCCACTGAGATGGCAAAACCTTCTGCTTAGTAAAAGAAAGTAGGTGCATATGCAAGAATAATGTTCCATATTTAACTGTATCTTTTTCGGGTTATGGTGCTTATGGTACATAAACAATTTCACAAAAGCTAATTGACATGACAGTGGAAACTTGGATATCTATATCAGAAGCATTGAATTGAAGTGTATTCATTACTGAGTACAAGTTAGCACGTTTTCCTTTTGAGTTCTACTTATTTATCTGTTTACCAAATAGCACCTATTTCTGTTTCCAAAATTTTTTCTACCTTGAAAAGAAAAATATGGTGGGGTTTGTTTTTTTTTTTTTCATTAAAGCAAGGAAATAAAATTTTAAACTGAAGGTAACTCCAAAGTGGGAATTTTTTTAACTGTTTTATTCTTGGTAGACATACTTGGAAAAACATATAAGGTTATATTCTGGATTACAAATTGGTTTTGGCATAAGGTAAGCAGAAAATATTATTTTGTAGTAGAGCATTGCAAGCCTGTGTGTTTCAGTTGTGCTATTTCTGTTTTTCTTTCATACCTACAAAGGGCTGCTGTTCAAAATTATGGAGTTTTGAAAAAACTAAATGAATACACATAACTCCAGATGATGGCAATCTAATCCTTCCCTTTTTGTATATGTAGAGACAAGAACAATAGCAGAAACAATTATGATAACATTTAAAGTGCAAATCTGAAAGTGCAAATCTGAACAATGAAAAGACAGGTAATAAAAAAACGAGGTTATAATATTTAATTCATTTACATTGTCTTAAATGACTTTAATTACTGTTTGTAACGTAACAGACTTCAATATTGCTGTAGCAAACTTAGTTACACATTTTTTCCTTTGTGTTCAGCTTTCAATCCTTAGCACAGTATACCTTAGTGTCGTGAATAACAATGAGATGCACTACCTATGTAAACATACAGTTGCTTGCACCCTACCGTTGCTTGCAATCAGGTAGAAGGCATTTGAAACTTCCCATGATTTCATAGAAGGCAGGATGCAATTTGATGTTTCAGCACTTAAAGGCATCAGAAGACAGGTTAAGGTCAGGTTTTGAGAATAAAGAACCTTTTCATCCCCTTCTTGTGAAGAAAAAATGCAAATTAGATTACACTTCTGACAAAAAAAGTTCCAGTCACACTGAGCTACCCAGCTTTGACACAGACGGCTGTCACAGTGTACCACAGTAGCTTATGTTGCATTCATTATTGGGTACTGTAATATTAGTAAGTACTAGCTAGATATTATATCTCTCTATACATAAGAGTGATTGGCTGTCAAACATTGTTGGCACTTAAATAAAGAAAATTTTGCCAACATTCACATGAATAGACATGTTTCTATTAAGAGAAGTGTTTCAAACTATTCATAGTCATGAAAACAGAAATGTTTTGACTGGTTTCAGAAACTTCCCTTGCAGTCAGATGTCTACCAACTGCAAGTATGGTAGCGGAGTTAGTACTATCAATATGTAGGCTGGTTTTTGTTTTCTTTTCCAAAAGAAAGAAAGAAGTGAATGTATTTTCAGAATTAGGATGATTAGAGAGGAGCATGGTTAACAGTTCAACAGCTGTAATAACTATGGGATTAAAGCACTTAATAGAATCATAGAACGGTTTGGGTTGGAAGGGACCTTAAACTCATCCAGTTCCAATACCCTTCCACTAGACCAGGTTGCTCCAAGCCCCGTCCAACCTGGCCTTGAACACTGTCACAGCTTCTCTGGGCAACATGTGCAGTGCATCACCACACTCATAAGAGAAGGATTTTTGCCTAATGCCTAATCTAAATCTCCACTCTGTCAGATTGAATCCATTCCCCCTTGTCCTGTCACTCTCCAAACTTCTTGTAGGCCCCCTTTAGGTACTGGAAGCTACTCTAAGTTCTCCTCAGAGCCTTCTCTCCTCTAGGCTGAACAAGCCCAACTCTCTCAGCATGTCTCCATAGCAGAAGTGCTTCAGCCCTCTGATCATCTTCATGTCCTCCTCTGGACTTGCTTGAGCAGATTCACGTCCCTCTTGTGTTGGGTGCCCCAGAGCTGAATGCAGGACTGCAGGTGCAGTCAAGGACATGGCTGATGTCTGAAGTGCAAGAACTCACTGCCAGGTCATGTCGAGCTTTATGTCAACAAACATTTGACAGCTTCTGGTAAGGAGAGGTTGTGGTATTTTTCTTAGATAAGTGATATCTAAGTTAGGGATGGTGTAAATTGCTTGTTCTTTGGCTGATTATTTTAATAGCCTTTAAATAGAAATTTTTAAATTTCTAGTATACGTGTTTCTAGCCTATATCACATACATCATCTCTCTTTAAGGCAAAGTATTGAAAATAATGCAGTTAAACATGTGCACAGATTCTTAAGAAACCATATTTAATACCTTTCTGGTTTATGTGTTAATCTGTTTAGGTCTCTGTCATGTAAATAAGCACTCAAATTCAACAAAGTACATTCTTCCTTTTAGAATATTTACCTGTCAAGTTATATGTATTTTGCTTCTTCAATGTTTTTGCAGTAATTTTCCTCCCTTAGGAGGTTGTTGGGTTTTTTTTCCGGCACTTACGAAAGCTTTTTTTCCCCTCAGTATTTCACTATTTACTTCCACAATAGCAAGTTAATGTCTTTTCTCTCTGTGTACTATCTGTATTTTAGCTGTTGTAACTCTCCCTGCCCTAAATCCTAGTATGCCCGATACATACAATTCAGTAAAGCTTCAAACTTCTTGAGCCTGGTGAACAGCTCATACATTTTCCAATTCTTTTTAGAGCAAGACCTGAACAAACACGTTATTTCTTACCCCATCTGTTTACACACATGCTCACACTCTTCCTTTAGAGGGAAGAAAATTTGCATTGCCTGTTCTGGACACTTTCCCAGTTGTAGCAAATTGAGAACTGGAGCCTGGGACTCGCCTTGGTTTGTACCTGCTAAACAATGTAGAGATAAGCTATAGTTACACGGCTTGTTATTCAGCTTCTGAAACCAATTGGAACTTGAAATAGTCTCATAACTGTGTTTGGTTTGTATCCTTATCTGAGGCTGGTAGTTGCAGGATGGAAAGATTTTAAACTCACTCTTCCCTGCCTTGTTCTGATTTCTTCTTTTCCCCTTTTCCTAAGGGGAAAAAGAATGAAAAATCCTTTCTGGCCTAAATATCAGTTTCAAGAATATATTTGGTAGCTTTAGAAGAATTAGATTTATATTTTTTTTAGATATGTTGAGGAGATATGCTACATATATATAGTCTGATACAGAGAAACCAGCATTATGCTGTTTTGTTTGATCTTCGCAGTCTTTCCCTTTCCTGTATATAGAAGAGAGTGTGGGGGTAATTTCTTTGGAAAGCTAAAAGGGATCCTACTGTATTTAGGCAATGCTGTCAGTAAGAATATGACATCTTAGTATTTATTATTCATTTACAATGCATTCAGGAATCATAGTAATAGGATCATGTCTGCTTTCTGCTAACAAAAAAAAAATCCCCCAAAGCTTATAACATATATATTACATTAATCACAATATAAATACAGACAGAAAAGGGAATAGAAGGAAGCAAGAGCTAACTATAGAGCTTTAGAAGTTTCAGTTCCTCTATTCTTTGTAGTCATTGTGTAAGAATAGCTTTAAATAGAATCTAAAGCACTGTAGTGAGTGGGAAGGAAAATTAAACCTCACCTGATGCGGGAAGTCAGTGGGCCACATAAAGCTAAGCTTGAGAGGAATACAGGTTTGGCCTTTTACTGTATTTTTCTTTATGCTCTGCTTTCAGCCTGTGTTGGAGACAGGATGCTGGACTAGAAGATTCTTTGGTCACACTGAGTATGGCAGCTATTATACTCCCATTTTAGGATGTTTAAAAGAAACCTCTTTTCCTAAGCATGAATATAGCACTATGTGCTGTATATGTGTGTGGTTGACCTAGTTTCAGCTGTTAACAGTTGTGCCACAATAGTGGCACAGCATAAAAGTGCTTGTTTGAAAACTTAAAACATGTGAGTAAATAAACGCTAAGCTTGGGTCATTGCTTTGAAGAAATGGGTTCTGAAACTGTTGGTTAAGTGAATTTGGATTGACTTTACAAAATGGAATTGAAGACCAAATTTTAAAGCATCTCAAAGACTGCAGAATAAAATGAGGAAGAAGAAAAAAATTTAATGTGTGCATACAAAGATGTGTGAATAATTGTTTGGTTTTTAGGGTTTTCTGTTTTGTGTTTTGTTTTTTGAACAGATTCAATATGCCACACTTTTTGGTGTGCTGCTTTTGTCAAGTTATTAGACTGATCTTTTACTAGTAGGAAATCAGATTCTTCAGGAAAGGTTCTTTTGTCTTTACTCAGCATCTGGGTTCTGATTTTCAAAATCTGAAGTTACTAATTTTAGCAGTATTCCTGATGCTAAGAACTTGCAAAGGGGTGTGCAGATATCTTTATTATATTCACTATCCCTAAAAATGACATCTCCTGTTAAACATTCTTTGTGTTGCTCGCCTCAGAGTTGTGTCACTGATGCCCATCTCTGTTCCTCAGCTGGTTTACACAGTAAAGTATGACACATTTCCATTTGGCCTGCACTTTTTCTTTAAAAACCATACTAATATGATTCAAACAATGGAAACAGAAATAGAACATATCACAAATCTTGTGCTGTCATCTGTTGCATTTTAAGAGCTGGTTTAATATTGATGTTAATTTTAGACATACGAAGGTAAGAAAGAAAATTATCATTGTGATAGAGTTAATTCTGAAAAAACTATTTCTTATATACACTTCTTTAATTTCTCAAAAGAGGTCAGATCAGTTACTCCAGATGAATATTTCCACCTTCTCTTCCTTGTTTTTTTGTTTTGTCTTAGTTTTAATGTGACATGAGCTTCCCCTGACATTAATGGTCAGGTGCACTCTTTAAACTTGTTGCCCTGTCTCTGGGAAATTTACCACACATACATTATTTTTTGTTAGAGCAGGTGTTTCTCTGCTCATACATAACCATAAAATAATAATAATTATTTTTACATAATTATTATGTATTTTACATAATTATGTAACAGAACATAAAATTCTGTTAAAATCACTGTAAAGAGAAAGTAGATTCTTCCTGAAATATGGAAGTTTTCCATATGGCTTTTTGGTTCGCTTTTGAGATTAAATGTCTCGATTTGGTAGTTGCAGCTAGAGGATGTTAAATGAAAGAAACTTGCTATATTTCAATATTAAAGTGGAATAAAGTAAGCATGATCTTTTAAGAGGTTGTCATAATCATGTATACTGTGTGTCCAAAGTGTATGCATACACTGCGTGGTATACAAGTACATGCTAACTTCAGGAACTTTCCAATAACTCATGAGTGTAAACCATATTTTGAGCTACGTTCAGCATAGAATTGTCAAGCTTTGAAGCATCTAGTTACAGGTCTAAGTTGCTCCTAAGTTCTAAGGTTCTAAGTCTATGTTCTAAGTTCTAGGTCTAAATTGTATTACAGCCTACTCTATATTATTTAATTTACTAAACAGTATATGAGTGATTAATTCATAAAATGTAATATTAGCTGCCTTACTATCTTATCTAAGATACTGATTTATAATTGCTATGAAGTGGTATATATGAAAAATAGATTTTATTTGAATTATTTTATAATAAGCCCTGTAGTTGTAATTTGGTAGTTGACTGTTTCTCGTATGAGTTGCACTTCATGATTGAGATATAATTATTGTGTAGCAGCAATATAATTATCATCTTTGTTACACCTACCTGGAATTTCTTGTATAAAACTTATCTTTGGTAGGAGGCTGACCGAAAACTTAATTATTTTGCGCTACTTTTCACAATTTATTTCAGATTTCAGTTCCCTGGGAAAGGAGTACAAATGTTTTGCGAAAGACCATCCTTGTTCAACACTTTTTAAAAGTACTTTTATTTAATTTTAAAATTCATTGTTTCCTGTTAAAAACTTGTAGTTTTATTTTGAAAATAACGTAAACCAGGGGTTCATATTTCAAATAAAAATATTTTGACTGAAAGTATCACTATTTTGTTTATAATATGTCAAGAAATTTTACATATGTTTTCTTTTGGCTAGTAAATTGCCGAATTTTTCTCCATGTGGCCCTAATAACTGTAAAGATATTTTTGTTGTTAGTTTAGATTTGTTTATTTAGCACGTCACTTTTACAGGTGACTGAGTTTTCTTGCACAGTGTCATGATCGTTACCTAACAGAGAGTGTGGTAATAAATAAAATGTAGTCTAGTAAAACCATAATCCCATATTCTATTTAGTAGTAGAGAAGTGAAGTGATCTGAGTTTATTTCATTGAAAAATCAGTAAAATTAGCAGAATCTGGCATATACTTCCTGACATTTTTTCACTTCTTTTACAATGTCAAGTCTCAGACAGACTTAAAATGTCTTTTTATTTCTTTATTTCTGGATAAAGAGAGGACATGCTTGGAAGCAGCAGTAACATTCTCGAGGGTTCAGAAAAATTATAATGCATTCTCTGTAAAGCAGAGACGCAAAACAAATTAACACCCTTATCTTGCAGCAAAAAATGATGCTTCCTAAGAAAAAATGAAATTAAAAAATAAAAGACTTTGCTGTTAACATGATTTGTATTTTCACAGGTATCCAAATTATGAATTTATCAGTGATAACTCCATATCCTGGTCAGCAGGACTTCATAACCGTTACACTGAAAATTCCCTAAGAGGTGTTATTCTGGATATTCACTTCTTGTCGCAGGCAGACTTCCTGGTCTGTACATTTTCATCCCAGGTAAACTGCAATACAAATACAATATAGAGTATATGTACCAGTTCTAACTCTTAGTTTTCTCCATGTTACCTTATTCTCAGTGGTCTCTCATGAAAACTTCAGGGAAGAATTAAAGGCTCAGTATGGTATGTGAACATTTAGAGGACTGTAAGCACTGGTTGATTACTTTTCCACTGAAATTACTGGCTTAATTAAGACATTAGAAATGAGCAGGAAATTATATTAAACATGTCAAAGAGTTCCTTGTTTTGCATAAAGTTAATGTGTAACTTGTATCCATCCATTTCTGTGCGGCTTAGTTAAGGCATTTAAAATAAGTAAACCCAATTTTAAACATGTTTAACGCTTCATAATTATGCATAAAGTTAATATATAACTTGTGTCTATCCATTTCTGCACATCACTGCACTCCACTACTGTTCAAACATGTCTGCTGTTGCTTTAGTTGATTGTGGCAATGAAAAAGAATTAAGAAAGCAGACATTTAATTTCTTTTCAGTCTATTACCTTTCTAGCAATGCAGTGGCAGCTCCATAAATGTGAATTCTGACCACTGTAATCCGTAGAGACTTCCTGGTGCAGATAATTATATCCTACAAGCATATCCTTTCTTGAGCGGTCTGATGAAGCAAGTTGGAGTCCATTAAAAAATGGAATCATATAATTGTAATCGTTGGTGTTTTCTTCTTTATTATGTCATATCGTATAATAATAACATATATAATGAAAAGCTGTTGTAAAAGCTGGTTTCAAATTGGAAAGCAGTATTTTGTGACTGATACACTGATCCGCCTAATTCAAGTATGGCAAAATATCATTGAAATCAAACAAAGTGTATGTTTTTTTACCTGCCGTTGTCATATATGCTCTTAGGTGACACTCCTGGTTAGGAAAGCATTCAACTATAGGTAGTGATAGATTATGATCACGCATGATTGCACAGTTACATGGAAGTGAAGACAAAACTGAAAGTTAAAATTTTCTTCAAACCCAAATTTTTCCACAACCTCAAATGCAAATTGTCTCTTGCACTGCCATGACAATTTGATAGGTAACAAGCATAATATTAACATTGTTATATGATTGATACAGTGATATATTGACCTTGACAGTCAGAATTCTTAATAACGTTACTATGGCAAGAAGACAGCGGAACAGAAAAGTATAGAAAAGCCTCTTATCCCACAGTCATGCTTGTGGGTACATTTTTTTTCATTGTTCACTAAACCCTGTGAAGAAAATGCCATTTTATAGCATACTTAGGTTACTATAGCCTAAGTCAGACCAAGACATGAATAAACTCCAAAGTAAAAATCCTAAGAAAAGCTTGTGAGGAGCCATCCACTTTTATAATAATGCTTGATACAGCTAAAGTATGCCCACTGAATGCATATCACAGTGAAAGCGGTGATTATCAGCTGATACCTGGGGTTGTCTTACATGCCACACATGCATTGGTGTAAAGACAGTTCATATTCTGCAGGAAGAGTTATGTGGTCTTGGATAAAAACTTAACAAGAAATCTAGACCATTTTCTGCTATTATTATATTTACAGAACTTAAAAATGGTAAATGCTTTAACTAGAACCCTCGATATAAACAGAAAAAAATGATGTTTAAATACAGGTACAAATGGCTTGGAGAGAATATATTGAAATTGAATCGGACATGTTGGAGTCATGTTTATTGACATAGTTAAGGTGATACTAGTTGATCGGGACCTCTGGGGGGTCATCTGGTGCAACCTACTTTGAGGGTACCTTTCAAGTACGTGGTATCTTTGAGTTTCAGTCTCCTTCTGCATCTCCCTGCATTTCACACTAGACATGTTTGCTGGATGATATATTTGGATTTCCAGAGTTGCATTAAATTCTACTGAAGTCTAGGAAATCCTGTATTAAACTGTTACTTTCAATAGCTGGGACTATGAATTTGGTCCGAGCATCTACTTAATTTATTCTGGGCAATTTCTTCTGCTTTAATAATTCAAACTCTTCAAAAATCATATAGCACCAGTTTTACTGGTCAGACAACAATGTGATTGCTATACATTGGGCTTTTCTAAGGTCTGATGCAAGTTTTCCGACTGCTCATAAAGATTTTTACGGGTTTAAAACTTGATCTTCTCATCTCTTACATTTGAACTACTATCCCTGTCCTTTCATCAGTGAAATGAACAGTTTGGTAATTACTTTGGCATTGAATGTAAGCAAAATCAGGCTGTTAATGACTATCTTTTGTCCAATCTGCGTGAAGAGAAAGTAAGAATAAGAATATAGTCTTAATTTCCAGTGTGATTTTGGACCTCATATAAATCAATTGTGTGCTGACTTATTTTCCATTTTATTTTCCTTGCCAGACAGAGTCAAAACTTCATTATGAGGTATTAAGAGAAAATTATAGTATATGTGGATAGAATCAGGTGCTTTATGAAGTCCCTTGTATTAAATCTTATTATGCTACCAAAACTAAATGAATACTGATAGAAGCTTAAGGATAGGTATTTCATTACAATACTGTTAAAAGAAATTAGGCCCATCAAGTGATGTGAAGTCAAGGGAAACAACCTACATTGGCACTGCATTTCAGCAAAATCATATTAACTGAGAAGTATAGAAAAACCAGATGGTAGTTACACAAATCATAACACAGGAGCAGAATTAAGATTGCACATTAAAACAAAAAGCTTTTTTGTCTCTCCAGTCTTCATTTAGATGAAATTGTAGCTCCCTCTGCCTGACATATTTGTCTTCATAATCTCATTTCCTTCCAGAATTTATTAGTCATTGTACGTGTAAGTATACAGACTGCAAAATAAGTGCATGTGTGAATAAAAAAGGGGAGGCTGGCTTTACCTACAGGTCTGCTTGTGGATTCTTTGCCTGCTGCCCTCAACAGCTTACAGTTTAGTTACCCAGATGAGAGGAGATGTTGTATGTTTTATGTCAGATATGCAGGACACTCACCAGAAAAGCATTTCTACTGCAATGATTTAAAATCTCTTACAGAGTGTGTGTGTATTCTCCTGAAGTACACACATACACAGAGAAGAAAACATCAAAACAGTCACACAAGCTATAAAATAAATAATCTCTTGCCAGTGTATGGGTAATCAAGTTTATTTCTATATTATGGGGTATAACAAGTACTTCGAAATAATTAACTTTAGCCTGATGTTCTGAAAGGTACTTTTGAAAAGTTATTTCAAAGATCAGATGGAGAGGGATAAAAGGAAATCTCCTACATTTTTTTAAAGCGACTGCCTCTCACAAAGATAGGAAGGCACAAATATGTCTTTGTTGACAGATCAAAGTTCTATTCACCATATCTTCAGAGGGAGAAAAGTAAAATCAAGCTTTCCTATATTTATGTAGACTGAAAGTTATGAAAAAGCTCAAATGTTTCCTCATATTGAAGTCCGCTGTATTGTTAGTTTATCAAGCTCTGTCAAGTTTACTTAAAGTCAGAGAAAGATTCAGTAATGTAGATTAGAAGTCAGAAAGGTCAGTGTCCAAATCAGACACCTGACAAAGAAGAGCTTTTTAGCCAGTTGTTGAAAAGAGCTTTGTTTAATGTAGTGGCAGCCTTTTGTGTTTCTAGCAATTCTGAGAGATACAACACGATTCTGATGTGGGGACCTGTTTTTCAGTCTGAAGAAAATGCCTTTTATAAAATGCTATACAATGACATTTCAAAATGCATCTTTCTCCTCACCAACATTGTTATTATCCTGCTGAAATTGAGTTTCACTTAGGTGTCTTCCAAGTTGCCAACAGTCATAATTCTGCAACAGTTCTAATATTTACAGCATTTTAAAGCCTTGGGTTTCTAGAACTGCTCGATTGTGAAAATTGGAGCTTTATTTAGAAAAGTAAATGTAAAGCCTCATTATTACAGAATAAATTTTGAAAATGTAAGTTCTAAAGGTTTAAAAGGAAGTCAAATACAGTTTTTATTAGAAGTAGAAAAGGAAAACAAATTTGCTTCTACATTTGATTTGCTACGTATCATTAATTTCAAAAAGCAGGGTGGCAAGTGTTAATATAGACGTTTCAAATCTTAATGAAAAGTAGGCTGTTCTAATTATTTATCTACCAAATCTGATCACCAGAGTACTCATTAAAATGCTACTGCAAAATGTTGTGCTTCTTGTTAGAAATATGCAGGGGTTTGGGTGTTTTGTTGGGTTATTTTTGTTGCTTGGTTGGTTTTTTTTAGTTGTGTTTTGGAGGTTTTGTGCCTTTTCATTTGTTTGTTTTATTCAGTTTTGGTTTTAGTTTTTAACCTGGACATTCCAAACCTTGATTGCCTTGTGAAATTTGATACACATTGGTTGCTGACTCCTGTGGTATATTGCAGGCACAAACAATATTTATGACTTCTCCTTTGTTTTTATTTCCTAAGGTTTGTCGAGTTGCCTATGAAATTATGCAGACATTGCATCCAGATGCTTCAGCGTATTTCCATTCTTTGGATGATATCTACTACTTTGGGGGACAGAATGCCCACAACCAGATTGCTATTTATGCTCACCATCCAAGAACTGCAGATGAAATTCCTATGGAACCTGGAGATGTAATTGGAGTAGCTGGAAACCACTGGGATGGTTATTCAAAAGGCATCAATCGGAAATTAGGAAGAACAGGCCTGTACCCATCATATAAAGTTAAGGAGAAAATTGAGACAGTCAAGTATCCTACATACCCAGAAGCTGACAACTAGATTGAAAGAAAGATCGTCAGCAGTAATTCTCAATTTTGATTGGTTTGAACCAGTCAACACACTAACTAATGGTTTCTATGGGATTTGAATTTGCATTTTAACATGCAGTTAAAATCAAAGCCTTTAGCAATGAAACTGGATAAGAAGCTGAGAACAAATGGATGGGCTATTATCTGAACTTACTCTTAAACAGTTTTTGTTATATGCACTCTCACACATGCACACAAACCCACATACAACAGGGAAGCTGTTGTTTTATACTTTTTGTCTCTTTTCAAGATTCGTCCCAGTCATTAGTCTTACGTGAGCTTTGGGCTCTTTTTCTCTGCCATTAATTGACAATAATGTTCAGACTTATAACACTGCCACATTGTGTAATTTGAGTGACATGAACATATTTTGTATGTACAAAATTTAAAACATGGTGCCTATATTTGAAAAAAATTGTGACCTTTTTAGAAGAGCCATGGTTATTTCACAATGGGTAAGAGTCAATCTTCAACTGGTGTTACCATGACCACTGAACTTGCTTCAAACAACAGATTCAGATTTCAGACTAGATTTATTTTACAAGTTTATTTTTAGCATTCCATTGATTACTTCTCATCATTAATAAAATAAAGAATACATCCAACAATAAAATAATCACTGTCTGTTAGGAACTTTGTAAAACAATGCCATGAACTGATTCTTTAGTACTGGTAATGTTTCTGGACATTGGGTTTTATTGAGGGGGGGAAAAAAAAGACAATAAACCACACAACCCACAAAGGAAAAAGTAGCTGGAGTTTCACTGAGTTTTTACACACCCATTAGGTAGTACAGCACCTGCTCAGTGGCACAGTGCTGCTCCATTCTGTGGATGGTGGGTTTCAGCAGGATGACTTCAATCGCTCAATTTCTTGTGTTTATTCTCCAGCACTGTTCTTTTTACCTTCTGTGTTTCTTTTCTGAAAACATGGGTTTAGGGTATTATTATAGATGGCCATTCATCATTTTGGCATTGAATGTAGTTACTTCTAAGTAAAATATTTCAGGTTATCCCATTTATAGAACCTGTCAATCTAGAGTGCTCTAAAAAAAGCCTAACAATGTACCCAAAAAAGTAGATTCCAGGAAAATATACACAAGGATAAATTTTTATGCATGACATAAAGTTGTTAGTACTTCCTAGTGTTTTGAAATATGTTGCTAGTCTGCTCTCCTTTAAGAAAGATAATTTACAAAACAACTTTACAAACAGATTTGTAGATTTGAGGGTTGTGTGTGTATATATATATATATTAAAAAATGTACAAGATATCAAGAGATAATTTCCAAATAGAAAGGATGTTAATAGAGTTATACAGGATCTAGTGCAATCCAATCTGGAATACTGGAAGTGAAGATGTTTACTATTCAGACACAGAAAATACCACATGAGTAACAATTTAAAAAGCATGGCTGCTTGGCCTTAACAAAGCAAAATTTAAAAGGCTATTTAATTATATTTATGAATAGACCAAGGACAGTGCTGACATGATGAATGGATGCACTTGACCATGAATAAATTTTAGACTGAAGAGTAAAAGGAAAACGCTGGCGGTGTGAAGTTTAGCAAAAGTCTTCCAATTGAAATAGCGGTGAGTAAGATGGAACTTCATTGGTATGTAAAGGAATTAACAAAGTAATTCTCTCTGACATTACTTGCCCGACTAATCCTCTAGATCCCTTTCAGTTATGTATTCCTCACCCAAAAACGATTTTGTGTCTTGAAAAAGAATAAGTTGAAAATGTCTGTGGAAAACAAGTTGCCTGTTAGTAGTATTAAATAGACATGTCAGTAAAAATGACCATAGATATCAAATGAGATTTAAAGATGGATTGAAAGATAAAGGCAAATGAGTAAGAGTGGCTGAGGAATGCTAAATATGATGAATTTTTGTGACAAAAGATATCTAGATTTAACTGGTGTTTCTGTATTTTGGAGGTACTAAGGAAGCTGTTCGATGCTAGATTCCTGTCTAAGTGATTCTGATAAATTTTCCACTAACGCAGCCAAACTTGTGGTATTTCAGAGGCACAAATGTAGGCTAAATTATAACTTATTTTTACTTAAATTTGTGTTGTACATATAAAGCTATTGCTACTTTCCTTTCCAACTTGGAAAAACAAAAAAAAACCAAACCCACAAATATTTCTCCCTCAACGATGAGATCAATGCATTTTATCTTTGGGAAAAGTAATTCAATTATTTCTCCACAAATATTGCATTATCTATTTGATATTTATAGATTTTGAAAATGTTTTATTTTTGAAGCTCTTATAGCTTCAGAGTTTCCAGTTCATTTCTTAGAGTGTGAAGCAGAAATTTAATAAGTGAATTAATGTATGAAAATTCCTCCATAGTCAGGTAACTCAACTGAAAATGTCACTAAAGAAGACAAATAACAGAACATCTAAGATGATCCCAAAGGCAAGAGCAGATCTTCTGAGGTATTAACGAGAGAAAACACTGATGTTACAGAGAACATAAGTATATAATGTTGCAGTTTCTCAACAGACTTTATCTGACAAAATATTGACAACGTACATGTGCCTCCTTACATATTTTAAGTACCTAAATAATTAGCTCATCATTTTTGATGAAATGATCATGAAATGGTATGAAATTATTAAATTATTGTTAATAATTAAGAAATGTACTAATGTAGATACTGTGACCTTATTCCCCTGGGAGGTATGATTCTCTATTGCTTATAATGCCAGGGAAGACACCTAGCAATAGGTTTCTTCCAAAATGCATATGTTACTAGAGATTTGTCTCCTTTAAGACTACCAGTTGTTTATGTTTTGGAATCCTGGGACCTTGGGACATTAAAACTGAATTTGTTTTATATCAAACAAAATGAATATTAGAGACTTTATTCTCAGTTATGGTGGTATCCAGATAGTATGGAAGGATTCATGGGTAAATGAAAATGAGACCCCCAGATTTTTATTGTAGTTCACAGAAAAGTGAAATAACAGGAAATAAATTTTTTTTCTTAAATACCTGAAAGAAAGCTGAATCTTTTGAAAGTTGTGAACTCAAGATACTAGCCAGAATACTTGCAAACAAGCAAGTATGCATCTTCCACCTTCTCTTCACCTTGTAGCTCTGCAACAATCCAGTCATGTAATTTTTGCCTCGTACTAAACCGTGTCTGACATCCATAAGGCAAAGCCCTCATATTCTTTTAAGCAAGCGACTTTAATTAAATCTTTCATCTTTAAGAAGCATTTGCGTGTGTGTGTGCGTGTGCATGTTGTGTTCGTAAAAAAGAATATGATCAGTACTCATTCCTTCTTTGCTATTTTACATTATCATTGTCACATTCTCCGTAATAACTTACTTGCCAGGTAATTGTAGTCTCTGGAAACTGAATATTCAACTTGCATCTTACCAGCTGGGCTAAGAAATTTGGTCTGAGTAGTTCAGTTAATTGGTATTCTGTGACATTGGTGCACCTGGAGACTGGGATCATGGCAACACGTTGTTGCTACCACTACAAGCGCACCCACCTGAGTTCTGCCCTTGATTTTCAGTCCAGCCTATGGTCAAATGCATGGGATTCCCAATCTTCCTTTACCAACATACTGTCTCTGTGAATTGCAGAGTATGATTGTACATGAACCATGATGCTTTATTCTAAAACATTTACCTTCAGAGAAGTCTTTGGTCTACCCCTTCTACCACTGAATTTTGCAGTTGCAGTTACCAGAAAGATTTCTGTCTTTGACCAATTTTTCAGAAAACAGAGTGGATGATACCTTTCTTATGGAAAGCTACTCGCAAGGTGAAGGTTTGCTCCATAATGGGTTTTATGTTTCTTTGGTATGCAATTATAAGTGTCTTGTCTTCTGAGCTGGGAACATAAAATATATATAAATATAAAATTTTCAATACAAATTCTTGATAAGGGGATGGAGATTTTCCTTCATGCCAGTGGAGTAGAAGCTACCATTTTTACCATTTTAGATTGGATATAAGGACGAAGTTCTTTACTGTAAGGGTGGTGAGGCACTGGAATGGGTTGTCCAGGGGAGTTGTGAATGCTCCGTCCCTGGCGGTGTTCAAGGCCAGGTTGGACAGAGCGTTGGGTGGCATGGTTTAGTGGGAGGTGTCCATGTCCGTGACAGGGGGGTTGGAACTTGATGATCTTAAGGTCCTTTCCAACCCTAACTATT
>JANHGB010062382.1:0-16437 GCA_026283785.1 Coracopsis vasa
GTGCTCGATGCCAGAGAAATATGGTTAGAAATATGGGGGGAGGGGGTCACATAAAGGGGAAAATACAGCGGTGAGGTTTCTTGGGAAGTAGCTTTATTTCCTAGGGAAAAAAGCAGCCCCTCGGTGTGATCTCTGCGCCGGTCGAATCCGTGTCCAGGTGGATCAGAACGCAAGCACGATACAGATGATCTCGCCTGTTATGTAAAATGCACTTGAATGACAAACTGTAGTTTTCCATGGAGCCGGTCAGGATATGGGAGGAACTGCAGGGGTGGCTTGGTTGGGGTTTTTTTTGTCCTTTCTTTATTTGTTTTGCCTGACCATTATGTTTTGAACTGGTTTGGGCCATGCCCGCCATCCCGGTTACATCATGGCAGGGCTTGTGTACAGGGTACTTTGTGCCTCTAAAAATAAGGCGAGGTGAGAGCCTGGTTCTCGGAGGCAGGAGCAGGGTACTTGAGCTGTGGCACGGTCCCGCTGCCAGCGGGGTAGAAAACACTTGGGGGGGGCAGTTATAAGGTGTCTCTGCGTGTGCCTAAACCTCTGCCGTAGTTATGGATGCAGGGAGCTGTTTGGATATGAGCGTTTTCCCTTTAAACCCTTCTTTTTCCTCTTTAAACCCGTATTTGTCCTTTTTATAGCCTTTGTTTTCATGGAGGAACCTCTGCTGCTCTTCCCCCTGCTTTAGCGTAGTCCTCTTGGATTCTCCCGCTGGCACAGGAGCAGTGCGGGTAGCGACGCCGTTCAATCTGATATCACTCCTTTAATTGAGAAATCAGCAGCTTTTCAGATCAGGGAAGGGGGAAATGAAGCGGAGTCACCCCAAGGGCTGTAAAGGCAAAGCTGGGGAACCCCCCGGCCCTGGGATGGGATAGGGAGTTGGCTTTTCCTTCCCGAGGTGTCCGCTCTCGGCCACCATCGGAGCCGAGCTATGGGCAGCATGGTTTTTGGCGCGGGAGGGATGGGTCTGGTAGGGTTGGATCTATTTGTAGCTGCACTGCCAAGGTAGCACAGCTGTGTAGGGCTTAATGGATTGATACGCTGCAGGAGCAGTTAATCGTGAAACTTGGTTGTGATACTGCTCTAGCTGATGGGTAATGATTTAGCAATGAGGATGACTTGTGTTCCCCCCTCGGAGGTGATAAAGCAGCAGATGACCGGGCAGATGTGGCTGTGCTGCTCTTATCCCTCCTCCCCTCCCGCCTCCTTTTCCTTTTATTATTAGTTTGTTAATGCTGCATTTGAAGCTCATTTGCTCTCTGAGATCATCCGGTAAGCAGAGAACTGGTGACATTCTGACATCATGCGAGTGAGGGGTGAAAACTGAGCAGTTCTTTGACCAAAGTCACTTCCTTTTGCCCTGTTTATAACTGTGTTTTTGTGAACGCAACTGCCATTATCTAATGAGCCCTCGGAACAAAGCCTGTCTCGGGAGTTTCAGCACTCCACCCTTTTTGTGCTCAGGCAGCAAGTGGTGCGTGTCCTTAGGAACCTCCAAACACTTTTCCAGGGATGATAAGACTTCATGGAGTCAAGATAAGGCCCGAGGACTTTGTAGGCCCTACCAAGGCAGGGAAAGGGTAAAGCTTGGGGAGGGAGGAGAAGGGGAAGCAGCACCTATTTTGATTTGTGAGCCTTCCCCAGGCCCCCCTTTCCGTATGATTTTCCTTTTCTGGAGCTGTTCTTTGAGAGCAGGTCAGTGATATCTGCCCATTCCCACTGCACAGCACCCCATTTTGCTTACTTAGTTTGGGGTTTTTCCTGGCCTGTGTGGGAAATGGGTGGACCACTTCTACCTACACGGGGATTTAATTGAGCAGAAAGAAGTATCTTGGGTGCATCATGTTCTGATCAGCCCAGGTAAGAAGTGAGTTCTGCCCTCGTGCCTCTCTCCAGAGCATCCATCAGTTCATTAAGAGCCTCTCAGCGTGTCAGCACTCAGGATGAGGTGATCCAAGAAGCACCGTTTCCGTTCCTGCCTTTTATAAATACCGTGTCCCTGCTCCTGACTTCCAGGAATACAATGTCTGCCCGGCCCCAAGCACAGCAAAGGCCTCAGCATCCCGCTCGCTTTGAGAGTCCGTGTAGACCACAGTTGAAGTGGGTCCTCAAGGATGCAGGTTTAGCGTTGAAACTGGAATCAAGGCTTTCTGTTTTGTCTCAGCTGGGCAAGGAATTGTCACACTCGGATCAACAAGAGTCCTGGTGCTGCAGGACTTGAGTAAACACCATTCCATTAAGCCCTGCGTGTGTCCTGAGCTCAGAGCCGTGTTTCTGGAAGAGGAGAGTTTGGAGAAGGTCCTGTTGGAGTTTCAAAGCAAGTTACAACATAAGAACGGATTTCCCCCTGCCAAAGTGTTGCTGGGTTTAGAGCGTGAGATAAACCGCGGATGGGGTCTGCTCGGAGCTGGGAAGCCTTAATTCCTTAGGACGGAGTATTGACAGCACGGTATCTGAATGTAGTGATGGAGCTGTGCTGTTTGTCTCATAGAACAAGGAGAAAGGACGACAAAATCTCATCTGAAGAGAGGAAATGGGAGTAGCTGTCAGCCTGGACAGGCCACAGCTTCATCCGTTCCTTAGTTCATCCCTTGTTGCAGACTTATTCTTGCAGATTTGGTGGAAGGACCAAAAGTGTAATTGAAACAAACGCTTTTGTATCAGGAGCTGCTTTGGGCCTCAGAGACATGAACAGAAGATGGACCTTAAGGATGCCTCAGTCTTGGCTCCACCAAACATTAGGAGTTCTTTCTCTGAAGTCTTTATAACTTCCTGTTGAGGGCTGCAGCAGCAGGATGTGAAGGGAAGGGTTACTGTGAAGTTGCCTTACCATCAAGTGAGGAGCAGCAAACCCAGTCCAGGCTGTAATTACAGCCTGTAAAAGGGGACCTGCGATGTGTGATTGAACATCACCTTCTATTAAATGAGCATCTCTGTTCTGGAGTTTGTGTTGTCTTGGTTTTAGTTGCTGCCACGACAGTCTGTGTGGGTTCTCTCTCCTCTGAGACCCGAGGAGCAGTGAAAGCTGAGATCTGTGCTTAGTTGAGCCCCTGTGTCCTGAGGACTGTGCTATGAACTCCATTCAAAACAAGGTATTTAAACTCAGCTGGAGACAACCCCACCAGGTTGGTTGGCGACTGGAGGACACTTTATTCTGCTCCTCTCTGTTACTTCCTCTTGAGGATGTGGCTGGTGAGCACAAGGCACGAGAGGCTCTTTGTGGTGACAGTGCCTTGGTTTAAGCTGGGAAGCATTGAGGTGGTGCCCTTTATTGGGGCTGGGTGAAAAGTTTTGGTACCAATCCCATGCTGTGGAGCAAAGGTTGCTGTGACCGCACCGAGGGAAGGAAAACATGTCTGTAAAATGGAAAGGCAATTCTGGTGTTTGCTCCCTGAGTCCCCAGTTCAGGTTTTCATATTTCCTGGGCACCTTGCCCAGATTATGAGAAAGAAAAACAAAATCCCTCGGATACCGGACGGGGGAGACCCGGATTGCACAATAAGGCTCTTTTTTTTCATTCCCCTGTCTCTGACATGCTGCTGCTCTCTGCAAATGGCCCATTATTGGGGTTTTTTAACCACGTTTCTATGTATGTGACTGTAAACAGCAACTTTGTTCTGCAGAGTAACTGAACAGTAATGGGTGTTTTTATCTCATTGCCCAGGTGAAGGCATTCTTGCTTCTAGTTCTTCAACTCTCCAGGCTTTTGATGAGGGAGGGGATGGATAATCTTGCTTTGTGGCTTTTGTTTTCCTCTCCGACATGATATTGATAAAACCTTCTCTGTCTCAGATCATGCGCTTGATTTGGTTCATTTATAGCCAGCGAGAATTCACAGGCAGAAGAGGAAATCTCTTCTTGAAGAAGGAGGCCTCATGATGCTCCTTGGAATTGACCGTGTCACCCAGCAAGTGGAAACAGCAGCTTCTAGTTGAATCTTGAGGGCTCCTGGTTGACAATAAAGGTTGTAAAAGCAGAGCTCTGATTTGTTCCAGTGCATAAGTACCATTCCCTGGGAAGTGTTTAATAGTAAAATCCTTACTTTTCCCAGAGAGATGAGGTGTGAGTCTGCAGTATTAATACACGTAGAAGGTACCTGTGCATCTATTGTGGAAACTTGTGGTTCTTAAGTCTGTTCTTAACCTTTTTCCATTAATATTAAAAATACACATTTTTGATTTGGAAAGCATTTTGAGGGCTCAGGGTGTTAGCTTGTGTGTGGAGTACCTGCGTTTTGAGAGGTGCTGACTGCTGAGGTTAGAAGCAGAGATTTCAGTTGCAAAATGAGGTGTGTAGGGATTCTATTCTAGCAAGTTTGGGGTTTTTCTTGTGTGTTTTGGGGGTTATTTTTCATCTGAAAGCTCTTTGTAACCACACGAACTCGAGAGCTGGCTGCACTCTCCATTCGTGGTGGGGAAGGAGAGGGGAAGTGGGAATTGGTAGAGTGTTCACTTCCTTCAGGGTGGCTTTGCCTTTGCTTCTGCTGCAACAGCACCTTTGTGTAGACATCCTCCCCAAAACCTGTGTGTTGGTAGGACAGGAGGTAAAGGAGTTTGTAGGTGGTCCTGTAGTCCTTGTGTCTAACACAGAGGACACTTGTCCTTTACGTGTGTGTTGAAGTCCTCGTGACCACCCATAGCCTCTTGGGTCTTCGTCCCTTGTGCAAGATGTAGGGAAAGGGGAATGTGCTCAGGTGGGTTTAAGCGAGCGCCTCATGGGAGGAGAGCTGGGGAAGGAAGGAGGCCTCACAGCAGCAGTCCCAGTGTGGTTTGGCACGTGATGAAACCAGGCAGTAGGTGCAGGAGTTTGGGTGTAATGTCAGGGGTTTAAACTGTAATTCAGGGAATATAAAGGTGCCAGGTAGGTAAATGTGTCGCCAAGCAGTGCGGGGAGGGATGGAAGGCAGAGGTAATGTAGTTGTTGGGTGCAGGGCTCAGTGGCCTGAGAAGGGTGGCCATGGAGGACTGGTATCTGCAGGTATGGAGAGGCATTCAGGAGAGAAACGAGTGAGTGTTTAGATGGGTGGGCAGAGAAGAGGATCTCCTCTGTTGATCTCCTGTGTCCAGGATCCAGAACTGCCCTGATCTTCTCGTGAACCTCACTGGAAGCACAAATACCCAGCTTCTTCCCAAGAAACTCTTTGTCAACAGAGATTGCAGGGAGCAAAACCTTCCCGTGTTCATTTTGGGCTTATTTTGTGAGATGTTGCACAAAGTCACGGGCTTGGAAACCCCATTCTCCTTTCAATGGCTTCTTGTAAAATTGGGTTTGAAAACCAGACCGTCTTGAATAAGTCAGCATACTGAAGGATTGTTTTCAGGGGTGTTGTGACCCGATAGCTGCTCCGGGGTATAGTGTGACTGGGCACCTTCCTCGTGCCTCTGCTCACATCCCATCGTTGCCTCAACCTTGTTCCCACTCTTCCCTCTGCTCTGTGTTTAAAAAGCAGTGGGAGGTTGGATATTGGTGTAGTTGACGTGGAGCTGTGGGTGAAGCCACTGAGTAGGCTGGTGGCTTCCCTCCCTTGAGTGGCCTCACATGCACTCCTTGGGAAGATGGGCGAGTTACGGTTACCCTGTTTTTACCTGCTCACTCGAGCCTTTCATCTTTGCTCTGTTAATTAATGCTAACTGCTCTGGCAGTGCTCTAGTTTTACAGTGAAAATGAAGGAGGTGCTTGTGGATTTTGAGTATTATCTTGAAACACGTTGGAAACGCCATGTTAGGCTCCCAGAAGCAGCTCCTTTTGGGTCTTCCCAAGTGAAGTCCAGTACAAGGTGTTGTGCTGCGGCTGCTGGACCAGCAGGCACGTGGTGGTGGTGGAGGAGCTGGAGTGATAATCCAGGTATTTTAACTCTTGGCTACCAGCAGGAGAAGCTGCTTGGTCGTGTACATGGTAGTTTAAGTGCTGGGAGTTACAGTTCCTTGGTGGAGAAACACTGCCAAAAGGAACCCATGGGCGCTCACATCAATCTGATAGTTCTCCTGGGTGATACCAGTTTGGGTAGAACTTGCCAGGATGGTTTGAGTCCCAAAATATTCAGCCTAATTCTTGGAATTCCCCGCAATTTTCAGGAGGCTCTGAAAGCTCCCCAGGCTGTCTCCCTGTGAATGACCTTCCCATTCTTTTCCATGGCCTTTCCTTTTCATTATTCCTCCTTTCTCTGGTCACCTCAGAAATGCCTTAACCACCTTCTCTTGAAGAAGAGAATCATATTTCTTCCCCTCTTAGGAAGAAGTTACTGGTAAGTGTAGGCTGGCTTTAATAACAACCCAAACTTCTAAACAGAGGGAGGGAACACGCTTACAAATGTTCCTTAATGCTTCTTCCAAGAGTTCGTTGGAAGAGTTGAGATCCAATTCTCTAGCACAAGAATCCGGTGCTGAGTAGCACACAGACAGTTTCTAAGGACTTAAAAACCCTAAAGCACACCCAAGAACTTTTGGAGGTCATCTTTAAGCTACTCGAACAAAGCCTTGTTCCCAAGGGAGGCTTTCCAGGCTTCCAGAGTGTTTTAGACGCTGTCCACCCAGCTAAAAGGGAAGCCAAGGAGGGCTGCAGTAGCTTAGGAGGAGGATTTTCTGTTTCAAGTGAGTTTGCTAACCCGGAGGAAAAGGCAGTGTGTGTGAGTTCTGCTTCCGTTTTCCACTTCTGTTAATGTTGATGACCTACAAACTAACTCTCAGCTGCCGCCCAGCTCCTGTGTGGGTGCAGCGCGGTGCAGGGACGTTCATGCAGAATCCCTGCATTCGGTGCCAGGTGTGGGTTTTCCTGGTTTTTTGCTGTATGGCATTCCCTCAGCGGCTCTGCACACCCTGCAATGGCACCGGTGGGGAAGAGCCTCCCGAGCCCTCTTTGGAGACACAGCAGCCTGTTTCTGCAGAACCGAGAGTGCCCGTTAGCAACAGGCATTCAAGCACACGTGTCCCTAGTGAAGGGCTCCGTAGGAGGCTGGAGGGGGGGAAGTCCTTTATGCTGAGTCTTCCTCCCTCCTCTCCCAAGGGTGTCATAGCCACAAGTGGAAAGTTCCCTGCAAGTTCCTTTTTTTCCTCTGCTCCCTGAACAGTCGTGTTGGGTTTTTGTTTGAGGACCCAAATGGTGACTCAAAGCCATTTTCAATCAGTGACAGTCAGACTTTAGGCATGCAGCATCCTTTTTTGGGGGAGGACAAGGGACAGTTGGTTACAAAATACACTCAGGTTCTGTGAAGAGGGGGCTTCTGAGGTCTGGACCCACCTCTGTTACACCTCTTCTGGTACAATACTGATAGTTGTGATTCAGCTCCTCTGTGAGTGTATCCTTTCTTCCTCCTCTGTGTCCTGTAACTGAGTTTGGCAAGAGAGCTGGTTGGCAAGACCAGTTGTAGACCAATGTGCACACTCTTTGGGAACCAAAGAGAGCACCTAACCTTGAGCTTCTCCTGTGGCCTTCTCTTTGAGGGGAAGCCCTGATGTCTGTATCTGGTCCCTGGTGTGGGGAAGCCCCTTGGTCTGACCCTGAATGATGCTGCAAAGAAAACTGGCTGTGAAATGTTGCTCATTTTGAGTGTATTCAAACTTCAGCTCATCCTCATTTTTCCTGTAAAGTGGTGTATTACTGTGGTCATTGGGGTGTGTTAACAGCTACAACAAGCTTATGCAAAGGTATGTGAAATGAGAAGATTGGCATATCAGGCAAGAGATCAGGGTAACTTGTTGTTGTTAAATTGCAATTGGAATAGCTTATGAAGATGCTGGATAACTTCAGCAGGAAAAGGCAGAAAGTGACTGTTGCACTGCCTGTGCTGTGGGCTGTGTGAACGCACTTAAACAAAAAGTGCCTCTGTCTTTTCATGTCTTTTACCTACTTTCTTTGCCACTAAATGACCAGAAAGAGGTGGGTGGGAAGTGGTTGCAGTGCAGATGAATGAAAGGTCATCGGTTGCTTCTCTTGTTTGATGGAGTTGAGTTAAGCCATGGCTCTGCCAGTACAGTCAGAGCGTAGAACTGCTCTGTCACGGCGTGTGTGTGGGTTAAACTTCATCCATGCTCTTGAAAGAGAGATGGGAATTGCTAACGTTGGAAATCACCTGGCTTATTCCGAAATGTACTTCTGGGAAAGGAGGTTTCACGTACACCAGGGAAACTGCTTTCTGCAAGTTCAAGGCTTCCAGGGAAGCAGTGGGGTTTTTTAGCCACTGGGAGTTTAAGCATATGGAGATTTGTGCCTCTCCGGCCCTGTCTCTGTTACATGATAGAGTTCTGATTTCTCATTTTTAGCACACCTGAGCTGGCAGTAGAAGCAGGGAGAGCTGTTTTATAGCCATAGCTCAAGGATCTGGGAGATGAAGTTAATGAGCTGCTGGCATTGAGGAGCAGATGTAACCAGGGCCAGACCTTTCACGAAGGCCTGGGAGGCTGCTGCTGCACTCGGTGGGTGGACTGAGGGATGAGAGCAGCAGCCAGAGGCAGGCCCTAGCTCTGGGAGATCCCGAGGACCAGCTCATGTGATGTGTTGCTCCTGTTTTCAGCTGCCTGGTGCCCGGGTGGCTCCGCTGGGCACAGGGTGGTCACAGAGGGAGGATGCTGTGCTGCACATGGAGCTTGCATGGCTTTACCAGGAGCGTGTTGTCGATCCGTCTCGTTGCGGTTGTCAGTCTTGTTTGGTTTATTTTCTGTGAGTGCAGTGCCTAACTAAGGTTCTCTTTTCCCTTCCCTTGTGCAGGCTGCCCTCGGGAGAGGCAGTGGGAGGCAGTGGAGCTGGCCTCGGCACCGGGAGAGGCTGGACTTCCCGTCTCTCTGTGCTGAATGGCTGCGATGGCGCCCGCTCTCACTGACGCAGCAGCTGAAGCTCACCACATCCGATTCAAGCTGGCTCCCCCGTCCTCCACCTTGTCGCCTGGCAGTGTAGAGAGCAACGGCAACGCCAACAACATCCTCCTGGCTGCCAACGGCACCAAAAGGAAAGCCATTGCTCCGGAGGATCCCAGTTTAGATTTCCGAAACAACCCTACCAAGGAAGAGCTGGGCAAGCTGCAGCCACTGGTGGCCTCTTATCTCTGCTCGGATGTAACATCTGTTCCTTCAAAAGAGCCTCTGAAGCTGCAAGGAGTCTTCAACAAGCAGACAGTCCTTAAATCTCACTCTCTCTTATCTCAGTCCTTCTTGAAAACAAGTGATCTGTTGGGGAGGCAGCCAGTGTTGGAATTCACTTTGGAGAATCTAAAAACAATGAGTACTAACAGCCAGCCACCTCTCCCGCAAGCGCCTGTCAATGGCTTGGCCAAGAAATTGGCCAAAAGTACCAGTTCAGACCATGAAAACTCTAGTTCTTTGAATGGTGGGAAGTGTGCTCCTCCTCCTGCTGCCCTCCAGGGTGTTGACTATAACGCAGGAGGCTCTGAATTGGGGGACTTGAAGGCCGGGTTGACCAATTGCACTCTTCCACATAGAAGCCTTGATGCAGAGCACACGACTCCGTTTAGCAATAATAGCACCGCAAACAAATCTTCCCTCAATTCCACGGAGCATCAGTGGGTGCTGGAGGGTGGCAGTGGAGAGACGAGGCTGCCTGGGGTTGCTGGGCATTCTGACTTTGGGAGCATTAAGTTGGAGGAGCAGAAGCCGTCTGTGTTGGCCGGTCACCACAGTGCTCTCGACTCGGAGATGAGGACGAGGGCATTGCTGCGGCGGCAGGCAGACATCGAGAGCCGTGCCCGCAGGCTGCAGAAGCGCTTGCAGGTCGTGCAGGCGAAGCAGGTCGAGAGACACATCCAGCAGCAGTTGGGTGGCTTCTTGGAGAAAACTCTGAGCAAGCTCCCCGCTTTGGACCCGCTGCGGCATCGGAGCCAGCTGATGTTGACCAGAAAAGCAGAAGCAGCCTTGAGGAAGGCTGCGAGCGAGACAGTTACTCCTGAAGGCCTCAGCAGCTTCTTGAAGAGCGATTCGATATCGGAAGAGCTGGAGCGATTCACGGCCAGTGGGATGGCCAACTTGAGATCCAGCGAGCAAGCGTTTGACTCGGATGTCACTGAGAGCAGCTCGGGAGGAGAGTCTGACGTTGAGGAAGAGGAACTGACCAAAGCAGACCCAGAACAACCCCACGTACCACTGTAAGTAGTAGCCGTGCCTTGCTTACCTTTGATGGGGGGAGAGCGAGGTGAAAGGTGGCAGATGGAAGACCTGGGGTTTATAGGAACAGTTTTGTTTTGATGGGCTTAGCTCAAAGAAGTGATGGTTAGAGCTAGAGTGGTGTGATTCGCAGCATGCTTCCTGGTTGGGGCAGCACATGCAACGTTGAAGATGGAATTCTTCATGCATAGTTATTGGTGTTCTTGTGGAGCAACAAGTCCTGGAAATCCTGGCTGTGGAGTGGTGCAAGCATGCTGCAGAAAAGAAGTAGAAGGACTGCAGATGGTTCTCTCAGTGGTGTGTTGGACCTGAAATGAAATGTTTGCCTTTTTACAATGAGGATCTTTGTTGTAAACCTGTTATGTGAAGTAAGGCCAGTCTGAATGCTTGTAGCTGACCCCATAGCCATGACTGGGGAATTACATTTTGTTGTTAAATGAACTGCCTGAAAGGATTGGGTCCAAGCACCAGTAGAAGTGTGAAGTGTGTTCTCTTCTCGAATGTGGGAAATTACTGTTGGGAATTTTCTTCTTGTCTTGAGTTGCATTAAACGATGACAACAGCCTCACAATTATGTCATTAACTGGATGCTGTTTGCATAAGTATTAGGTATTAGTTTGTGTGTGGAGGAGGAAGATCCTTGTCAAGGCAAAAGGTCTTGTGACAGGTCAAGGAAGAAGGGAAACTGTTCTTCCAAACCCGAGTGTTTTCCCTAGGGGTGTACATGACAGTGTTTTGCACAGACCTCTTAGAAGGCCATATTCTGTGTGTAGTCTGTGTCAAATCTTGCTTGCATCAGTAGATGAGCTCTTCCACCCTGATGGACCTATTGAATTTAAACCTCAGTCTGTGAAGTCTAGCTATGGTTGACAAAAAGCTGCCTGCAGTGGTCACAGGGGTCCTGTTTGGAACAGGGGCAGCTTTCCAGTCACGTCTGGGAATATCACCAGGACACTGGTGTACCTGCGCTCTTCCGGGTCTGTTCGGAGCTCTGGAGGAATAACTGGATGTATGTTGGTGCCTGTTGTCCGAAGGGATGTTAAAGGCTGATCGAGTGCTGTACCACACAAAATTACACTGAACTAGGTAGGTGGAAGTGAGCAGGGTGGGTATTGGGTAACTCCAGCATCCTCCAAACCCACACTCCTGTGGATGTGTGCTGATAAACAGATGTTAGAGCTCCTGAATAGTAAATTCCAGCTAAATGCTACAGGGTGTTTTGGGATGTCAGCATAGGATGAATTTCTGTATGTGAAGTCTTAAACGTGGCACGAGCTCAGCTTTCTCCCAGTGCGAAGCTAGTAGCTGAGCACGTGATTCCTGCTGGCTGGACATAAAGGAGTGCTTGTGCTGTTGGAAAAGAGACTTTAGTAACTTCAGTCCCAGTTTACAATGTCCACAAACCTACTGCTGGGATTAGCAGTAAAATTGCATTTGTAAGTATTGTAATAGTTACAAGAGGAGACATTTGATTCAGATTCTGTCCAAACTCATCTTACGTTTCCCGTGTTGTGGGTTTCAGACACTCACGTGTTGTCTAGCAAAGTGAAATTTCTTTGCCACTCATCTTAATCCCAGGAGGAAGCGTGGTATTCAGAGACGTGATGCGTGAAATTCTCTGCTGCCTTTCCTGCCCTTTGTGTTAGTCATGCCTTTACATTCCCCAGCCTCTTCAACAGCCAAAGGTTTTAAAGCTCATAAAAAGCACGATTCTTCTATTGTCTGGAAGGCCAGAAGCTGGTGTGTATCCACACTGGCATCTAGGCCAGGCCCACCAAACCTCGTTTAAAGCTTATGCCTGTGGGTATTTAGTGATTACCCTTTCCAGCATTGACTGTCCTGCTGGCACGAGTGCTTTGACATTGGGTCTCATGAGCTCTGGCATTGCTGAAGTTGAGGCTGAACGTGCATTTGTGCTTGTTAGTGCAAGTCCTGAAGTCAGCCTGAAGAGCTGGGACAACATCTGAGAGCATCTAAATATCAGTCTTTCCAAAGTCGTGCTAGGAGACAGGAAGGGGAAGAGCTGACTTTTCCACTGGGAAGCTGCCTTGGGCCAGCTTATTGTACAGAACCATTGTTTGACATTGATATGAGTGTGGAACAGGGAAGGCTTTTTGTAGGGTTGCTCAAGTGTGGCTGGGTTTTTGAATGCGTTTATTAGAAGGGAGACTTTTACCCTGATTGTTTTAATTTTGGGAGTGAGATGGAATATCATGATGAGTGTAAAGGCTTCTGTGTCATCCCTCAGTCACCATCCCTTAACTGGGTACCCAGTCACCATCCCTTAGCTGGGTATTGCTCCTGGGTGCCCCTGCCTTGCTGCTTCTAGATCTTTAGCAAGGGTTCTGCCGCAAAAAGTGTGTCTTGTCCCTTGCTTGCATTAAGCAGCCACGTTGCTGAGAGCCTCTGGGATTCAAGTAGAAACACGCAGAAGAAACAAAGATGTGTTTACATCATACATAGATAAGAGCTGACCTTTGAGCTTTTCTGGCACGGTGGCGTTCTCCAATCAGTATCTGGTCAAGGACAGACTGTGAAGCATTTATGCTGCTCTGGCCCACCTGATCTTGGCCATAGAGCAGCATCTCCCAGAGGAATTGTGTTTTCCAGTAGCGTTAGGGATCTACCAGACCTTGGCAGGTCCTGGGTAGACCTGCTGCCTGGGAAGGTGCTGTCATTCAGGTGCATAACCAGGCTGTCAGGTCCTGCATAAACAAAGCAGGGAGGTATTCGTTACACCTCGGATGGGGAGCCCTGCCAGGTATGGGCTGGGTTTAACAAGGTGCTCTTGGTTCCCATGCTGCTCATGGGGAGAGCAAACATGTGTGCACGCAGGGTGGTTCGGGAGGCATTCCTGGGTCAGGGACCATCGTGTTGCATCTCCTTTGCTCGCAGGTGAATAACCCAGCTCCTGGCTTCACAGCAGGGATCTGCTGACGTGTCGCTTCAAGAGCGTGTGCGGTGGCAGAGTGAGGATCAAGGGAAGCTTTGCCTCTGCTTGGTGGTGACGAAGGCAGGTTGGAGCCTCCCCTGTGGAGAGCTGAGCTGCTTTGCCTGGGTGTGACTGTAGGCAGCAGCCATCTGCGGCGGTGGAACCTGCGCTGCTTTGCAGGGCCCCACTGCTGCTGTCAGCGTGGCAGGAGCAGGAGCTGCTGTTTGTGAGGGATGATGCTGGGAGCAGGACACATGGATTGCTCCCAGCGCTGCCTGGGCTCTGGCCTCTGTGCCCAAGTGATGGTTTAGCGAGTAACCAGAGTTCTGGTACTAATATGTGTAAGTAGGAAATATGTCGTGTGTATCTTTATAGTAGCTGCTTTTCCCAGAGTGATGGGTTTCTGTGCTTGTCCTGCATTTGACTGTAGCCTAGCTCCATCAGGATTTGTCCATTATTGGTGGCTGATTAGTTACCTGTGTTGAGCAGCAAGGCAGTCATTAGCTGGTGAGTGGTATGTGGTTTAGTCCCTGTAATCCCCAGCCTCAGACTGTGTCCCATGCAAAAAACTTCTGAAGAGGGAGTGAAAATAAGTATTTAATTGCAGTTTATCTTCTAGTTCAGGTTTCTTACCTGGAAAGTCGTTGTTTTGATGGCATTTACATCAAGCAAGAGGGAACTGGAGTTCCTAGTGCCTAGCTTCTTACACCACCTTTTACAAGGGTCAGACAGTACCTGCACTGTTCAGTTGTGGTTGTTGGGATGCCGATGGCCATGATGCTTAAACATGCTTTAATTATCCCATTTACTGGTGGGAAATCCGAGCGCCTTCTGCACTTTGGTGTTGCAGTGAATCATTTCAGAGCCTGGCAGCCCTTGGGTTGGCTCCTCCCTGTGCTGTGTCACATTGTGCTGCCTGCAGTTTGGAGTTCCTGGACTTGGAGGAAGATTGCTCACAAAGAAGTGCTTATGGCAGCGCTGATTTTGGAGTCCTGTGATGGAGAGGGGTGCGTGTGGCTCTTGGATTGGTGGCTGTTCCAGGGGTGGTTGCGGTTGGTGCATCAGTTGACTGAGGAATAGGATTGGGAAACACTGATTTTTCTCCCTTGATGCTATTTCTCAGGCAGGGGCACAGGGAAGCCTAATCTCAAGGGCTGTTAAATAGCATTTTCTAATCTGGGACTGTAGTTCAGATGGCAAATCCCACGCTGTGAAGACTGAGGAAGCTTTTCCTGCTTCACTAACTCTGATTTATGCAGAACAATCCTAAAAGGTGGCTCTGCCCTTTCTGACCTTTTCAGTTACCTGCTTGGCCTTTTGAGGTGTTTCTCTTGTTGACTTCTTGCTGTGCTTGTAGGTCCCAATGACAGCACAATGCTTAACCTTCTGGTTTTCAGCTTGCATGATACTGCTTGTAATCCACGTGCTGCTCAGCAGCAGTGTTAGTCAAGAGAGATGTCCCTCAAGCGTCGTTCAGCTGGGAGGAGAGAAAGAGAGCAAATCCTGAACATGTTCTCGCTTTGCATTTGAAAGCAGAATAGCAGAGAGCAGCTCGTTGTTCAGAAATGCTTAATCAGGTATCCAAAGTAGGACACTCTGCAAGTCCCTCTTGCTTTTAAGAAAAGAGGGCAAATGAGAACAGTGGGTAAGAAAGATCTTAAGGAAAACAAGTCAGTTATTTCTCCAAGACACGTTGGTCACTGTGCACCTTTATGGGTGCAGTGGATGTCTCGTGAGTGGTTTGGTTTTGATTTGAGCCTTGATCCTCACACAGACCGTACTGGAGCAGGGAGGGAAGGTTGGTGCAGGCACTGCCATCCTCAGAACTTCAGGCAGTGTTGCTGGCTTCCATCCTAGAGGGAGTTTGATGCACTGATTTGAATTTCTCTTTCCAGGAGTCACAGTTGTTTCAGGGGGAGCAGAAGGGACCCAGCACCTGGTGTTGGGTCCCTGTGTGAAGAGAAATGGTGGAGTTGGGTGCAGGGAAGCAATGAATTTGGTGTGGGGGGTGTTGAATGCAGGCAAAGCATCTTTCTGCGTCTTCTTCTCAGATGCCTTTTAGTGCTCTTGCAGAGTTTTGGGTTGTTCTGTTCGGGGTTGGATCTCTTCTGCTTGTTTCTTGGGCTCCTGTATGGAAGATAACGCAGAGGGCTGGAAATGATTTGGTGCAGTAAACTGCACTTTGTCTCTGTAGCCTGTACCCAGTGGGGCAGCGAGTAAGAATGGGCTCTAGCTCAGGGCTTTTAGGACTTGTGGGTGACGTTTTAGGTAGGGTTGCATAAACATTGACTTGACTTCTCGTTGGAAAAAGCCTGTCACAGCATCTGAAGCAGCAGAAGAAAGTGTGTGAAGTTTATGAATGTGAAGTGGCGTTTAAACCCCAGTGTGGTGACTTGCCTGCTCCCCTGGAGCGTGGAACTGGAGTTTGAGCAGGGGAAAGGGGCCCTGTTTGGAACTGATCTCTAGCAGTGGAGTCTAATACACCTGTAGGGGATGGGGAGAAGACTTGTGCCTTACTCCATGAGCATCTGTAGACAGCTCCAGCTCAGAGCTGTGTTAATACCAACACAAGACAAAACATGACTGTATGGCTACGATTAAAACCGAGGGGATGGCAAACATGGGCTTCTTCAAGAGCCCATAGAGGTGCAGTGCACGATGTGTCCTTGCTCCTGAAGGATTTGGGGTTTCATTCTGCAGTAACATGGGATTTGCTCCCCTCTCCTTTGTTCTCTCCTCCAGCAGCTCGGATGGGTTCAGCAGCAGCACTGCACCAGCTTCCAGCTGGGGGGAAGTGTTTTCCTTCCCAGACCGGCACTACCCCAGTGGATTTTTCCAGGGAGTGTGTTTTGGGCACACCCTGGATATGGTGCAAAGTTCTGCGAGTGTCTGCTTTCAAAGGCGCAGGGAGCCGGAGGGCTCGAGCACTTTAGGTAGGAGAGAGCTTAACTCATGCCTCTGCTTTTACACACTTGCTGCTGTACTTGTCCTTGCTGTAATGCAGTGGTTTGCTTCAGTAGCACCCAGCTCCTTCCCCCACCCCTCTGACCTTCTCCATGCTGAGGTTACTTTCCGGAATGCCTGCTCCAGCCTTGACCTCGCGCTGAACGAGCTCTTTATGGGAAGGGTACCTAGCACAGGCACGCCGGGGTGAGGATTTGCTGATGGTGCCTTGTGGAACGTGCTTGTTCATTAAACTGCATCACATCAGCAGTGAGGGGGATCGTGCTTTGGTGGAAGAGAGTGTTTGAAGGGGACAGACAGTCCAGGGGCTGGAGCAGCTCTGCTCTGGAGCCAGGCTGAGAGAGCTGGGCTGGGCCAGCCTGGAGAAGAGAAGGCTCCTGAAGGGGAGACCTCAGAGCAGCTCCAGTGCCTAAAGGGGCTGCAGGAAACCTG
>JANHGB010062384.1:0-30403 GCA_026283785.1 Coracopsis vasa
AAGGCACTTCTTTTTGCTAGAAAAAAATGTTTTTATTTCTCCAAGTCTCTGTTTTTCTCTTTTCCTGGGATGTTGATATTGGCCTGTGTGACTGTCCTGCATCTCTTTCTGCAGTGGAGGATGGGAAGGGAGGGTCCCAGGAAGGGAGCCAGACACAGGCTACTGAAGGCGTGATTTGCATAGCTCTGCAAGAGACTGTTTATGCTTGAACCTCATGTTATCAGAGTAGTCCTGCTTTGCTCTCTTGAAATGCTTCCTGGAGGCAGCTCCTCCAATATAGTGTTCATAAAAGTCATGGCTGAGATCTACACTTGCTGTTCATCGGCATTAGTGCAGAGCCATAGAAGAGGAGCTGGAGGTCCTTTGGCCTTTTGCAGGAGGCCAGGGCATGCTCTGTGAAGGTGCTGTAGCCCAGCCCACGGGAAACAAGTCAAGTGTGGTGGGTTGGTAGTTTCTTGTGTGACCCAGATGAGAAAGGTGGTGGAGCAGGAGGGGAATCCTGCTATCATGGATGTCAGTAATTTGGCTTCAGCTAAGCTGGGATTTCATGCCACTTGTACAGTTACTGATTAAACTGAGGACAGCTGCTTAGCAAACAAGTGGCAGCTCTTGAAAGCAAAGATCTCCTCAGGTCTGACCCTGCATCCCCAGCTGACTGGAAAAGCCAGACAGACCTAGGGTGGCTCATTAGTAGGTCCTCCACACACGAGTGGCTCTCCTGGCTCTGCTACTGGGACTGC
This sequence comes from Coracopsis vasa, assembly GCA_026283785.1. Classification (NCBI taxonomy): domain Eukaryota; kingdom Metazoa; phylum Chordata; class Aves; order Psittaciformes; family Psittacidae; genus Coracopsis; species Coracopsis vasa. The sequence goes on from JANHGB010062384.1 coordinate 741, forward strand.
CCATCTATGTGCAGTGTCTGGTTTCACTATGCTAGCTCTTGTGGCTTTTGAATTGAATCCTGACCCTCTTTGTTTGCTGATAAAGGGGCAAGTCCATCTGTAGAACTCGCAATATTGGAGACAAATAGCTTTTCCTGAGGTCATGTAGATTATGGGGGACATCAGTCACTGAGTAATGACTCATCTGGAATCTTAAAGGTGTTTCTTGTTAATTGCCTGGTTCATGAACAAATGGTGATCTCAATTTGTTCCTTGTGACTCTGCTATGAGCTAGTGCTGGGTGTTTTGGGACTGTCCCCCTCTCTTGTGCAATGATCTTTGATGAGAACATACAGAGAAGAGCTCTGAGCAGACCCAACCCTGATGCTCTCCACACTGAAGTGTTTCCAGGGTCTCCATCCCCAGTGGGAGGTGATGTGGATCAAGATCTCTTCCAGCTGCTCCTGGAAGTGTCTGGCTTGTGACTGAAAGCAATGAGATCTGGGGCTGGGTGCTTCTTGCGGGTTAGCCCTAGAAACTTGAAGTGGCCTTGTACGCAGAGCATACATAGGTTGATCTCAATGGGAACCTGCCTGGCTGTGGAGAAACCCAGGGTCAGCGGGGGAAATTAGGAGGAAAATCCATATTCTGTGACTGCAGAATGAGCACCAGGGCTGCAGCTCTTCACAGTCTTGTAGGACTAGGCCCTTTGCCTCTCTTAAGCCTTCTCCCTTTGTGCTCCTTTCCTCTTCTCCCTGATGAGATGGCACAACACTGCTGCATGGGTAGCAGTGCAGGGGTGTAGCGAGGATTTACCTCAGCCAAAATATTACTCTTTTTTCCTCTACATCCTAGTCTGCCCACAGGCTGGCACGGCTGGGCTATTTGCTTTCATAAGCTGCGTTATGTAAGCCATGTCTTAAGTGGGAATGTGGTGCCAACTTGGACTCTGCAGGGGGAAGGAGCTGCATTCCTCTGCCGGTGGGTTTAATCCCTGCCTCCAGCCACAGTTTGTTTGCTGGGAGGAACAGAAGGGCTGTGCCAAGGTTTCTAATCCCTTGCCCCAGGTGGAGCCAGCTAGTTGCCACGGGAGCCCTGCTTTCCTTTGTGAACAGGTTATGCTCATGGCTCCTCTTAGCAAGCCCTTTCCTTGGCTGCTACAAGGGTTGGCCCAGGCATGCACACCATGTTTTGAGAGACCTTCCTCTCCTCTCCTTGTTTGTTGAACTCTCTGTGCTCTGTGGCTTAGATTGCACTTTCTCAGAAAGGCTATTGGGGGAGAAAAATGGAAGTGGAGATTTCAACAATTCTAGCTTGAAAAACAGTGGCAAATGTGGGTTGCCACGCTGGCATGGAAAGCAGGCAGGCTGCAGAGCCTGGAGAAGACCACATTTGTGCGAGCAGCTTCTCCATCTGTCCCACCACTGACTGCCCTCCAGACTGCCACATCTGCAGGATGTGACCCTTGTCCACCCAGGATCTGGGGGAGCCCTGGAGATCCTGCACCCACAGGTCCCTGAGGCACCAGCCTGTCTGGATGTAGGGTGCAGGACAGCAATGGCTGCTTGTCAGGGTATTTGTCGGCTCCTCAGCAACCTGAGCCCATTGCCTTTAGCTCCTGAGCTCAGGATTGATGACCTTCAGGACCCAATATGATTGGGCATGGACAGTGTGGGTTCAGAAGGAAACTTGGGTTTTAGATGAAGCTGATAGCAGCAATGCCTTGATGTGTGTTTTTATGTCCTGTGGGTGGATGAGACATTAGACTCCACAGTTTTTACTGGCAGCTTTTCCCAGTGCCAAACACACTGTTAAAATGAAAATCATTAATAAGGTCCAGGTTTAGGCTGCTTTTTCTCATCACAAAGCTGGTGGCTCAAGCCCATCTGCATCCCTCATGGAGATGCTGGGCAGCTGGCTGTATTGCCCAGCTACTTCTGGGCAATGAAGTCCTGAGACAGAGCTTGGCCAAGATGCCTAAAATACTGGGAAAGCAACTAAATAGGATCCTCCTCTCTTCCTGAGCTGAACCCGTACGATTCTGGAAAGTATGCTGGCCAGCAGGTATTTGGTAAAATGCTAGGACCAGCATTTGTGTCAACCACAAAATCAACCTGCTCAACGTCTTCTCCGTGTTAAGGGGATCCTAAGCAAGCCACCAAGTTCAAGGTGGGAATAGCTGTGCTCAGGGCTATGTTGTCTGAATGTTGTTTCCATTTAGAAGGCTGCCTGGGAACAGCTGGGCTTAGAGATGGGCTTAGTCTGTCTCTGAAACTTGGAGGCCATGGCTTCAGCTGGCTGAATCATTGAAAACTATGTGCTTGCTCTGTAATAGCAGATATTTTCAGACTATTTTCCACCCAGACAGATAACACATGCAGGGTGATTAACTGGCTCCATTTTTTCCACCTCCCCTTGTGGCTGGCTCTCCTGGCAAGATCTCCATCCGCTCTTTAAAATGTTTTCACTGTAATATGGATGCCTTTCCTTCTGGCAAACAATTCTGCCAGTGATCAGTGGGTGACACTATCAATGTGAGCTGTAGACCTGTGAGGAAGCAGTTCATTAAGAGACGGAACTGCTTTGGCCTGGAAGGTTTTTGTCTGTAATCTCTCTAAGATGAAGAAAGCTGCTTGTGAAGCTGGCTGGAGAAGGAGGTAGTCTCTAGCAGGGCTGTCCTCTGCACTGTTCTGTGGGTGTGCACAGATTTGGAGGTGTGCCCTGTGTACCAGGAGCCAGGAACACTCCAGGGATGGTGGTTTGGCACTAAAGAGCATCCTAAAGATTGAGGCATGCTAGCAGCCTGTGCCATGGAAATGTCCTGGTCAGAGTGAGGTGTTTCATCTGGGCTTTGGCATACGAGGAGCAGAAGAGCTCCGAGTCACTCCTGTGAGCTGCCCATTGTGCTCCAAAGCACCTGGGAAGGAGTCAGCCATGCAGTTTGAGCTTGTGCATGTGTAGGCATAAGTCTACATGGTTCCTCTTGAAACAAAAGACAGCCCTTCTCCATGGCTTGCAGAGGCAGCGTGGGCTTGCTGGAGAGCGTGTGCTGGAGAAGGTCACGAAGCTCATAAAATGGGAGCTTCGTCTGGAAGATCTGGTCTCAGTAAAATATAAATCTCCATGCAGAGATTGGGATAGGGGGAAGGCAGTGGTGCCACATGGGTTCTGTACAACACTTGCAAGATGAGGGTGAATGGGTTTCTAATGGGCCTTAGCTGAGCCGTATCACTCTCGAAGGTGCCTGTGCAAAAAGAGTGTGACCCTGGTGTCATGGGATGTCTTGGGTGGGAGCAGGTGACACCTTAGTGCAAACTGCTCTCTGACACCCAGTGGTTCACCCTGTTCATCTCCCCCTCCCATCCAGGCAGTGGAAGCTGTTCACGTAAAATCTAAAGCAAATGCTGCAGTACGTGTCTTTTTGTTGTGAATAATATCAGGCCTTTTTGTCTGCATGCACTATTGAAGCAGCAGCTGTATTTCAACCATCTGGCAGTGCTCTAGGAGGAAATCAAGTGTTCTTAGCAAAGTTGGGGCAGATTATGGCTGGTGGAAATTCGTGTAATTCTGGTTGACCTCAGTGCTAAGCTGCTTTATATCAACTTTGAACCAGGCTCCCAGACTGAGGTTCAGGGGGATTTGGAGGGGAGAAGAAGTGGCCTTTGTAGAGGTGAAACAGTCATGCATGCTGCTGGTGGTGTCTGTTGGAGCAGGAAAGTAAGGAGCTCGGCTGTGCAGTCACGCAGCAGCTGCTGCTGGACAGGATTTTGGTTATGCAGGGAGGTCTCTAAGCACTTGCTGTTGGAGAGTCCTCTTCTGAAGCATGCAAAAACAAATATGAGACACTTCTGTGTCAGCTGGAGCTGTGTATGTGTGTACTGCTACACTCTGCCTGTGCATGCTGCAAGGTCAAAGCACCAGCCCTGCCAAAGTATCCAGCCCTTCTGGGAAGTGTCCACAGCACGGTGTGCTTGTCCCACAGGATACACCATGCCTCCCTCTGCCAGGTACCAGGGGGGAGGCACCAGCCCTTCTTCTAGGCTCTGGAACAGCTTGTTTTGAACATTAGTGGCGTGGAAAGTAGAAAGCAGGAGCAGATGTCCCTGTGGGCACCCCTGGTCCATCTCCCTGGCACAGCAGGAGTCATCCCTCTGGCTCTGATGCCTGCAGACACCTGCCCCTCTGCTGCTGGACTCCCAGGCCATGCTGGACCTCCCCCATACCAGCACTACCCCATACTCTCATTCAGACCCCTGTCCTCTGCTCAGAAGAAAGGACAGGTCAGAGCAAAGCGGCTCTGTGTGCTGAATTAATTAAAATAGTGACTCCTCTCAATGTTCAGCTCAACTTTCCCATCCCTCTGCTCTGTCTGTCCACTAATGCACTAACGGTTAGCTCAGAGTGGGATGAGAAGGATGTGGAAGACTGGAGAAGGCTGAGAGGAGTTGGAGGGGAAGGAACATGTTCAGATGTGAGGATTTTTGTCTGGTTAGTTTGGGGATTGGGGTTTGGGGGTGGTTTTTTCTTTTTTCCTTTCTTTGGGCCATTTGTTGTATTTTGGTCATGAGGAAACATGCAATCTTCCTCCATAAGAAAACACTGACTTTTTGTTTGGTTGGTTTTGTTTGTTTTGTTTCAGGTGTTTTGTTTGTTCCCCTCACCCTGTGGATTTGGTTCTTAGTCCTGAGAAGCTGAAGGGAACTTTGCTGTCAGAGGTGCTGTGTCCACCATCTTGCTACTATTGGAGATTTTCCTCTGCTTTGCACATCCCTCTGCCCCTTGCTGAATAAACAAATGCCTCTGTCCTGGCCGTGCTGTTCCCAGTACCTGTGCTGGCTGGCTCCAGCTTGCCATGTCCACAGGGACCAAGGTGGCTGCTCCAGAGCAATGTGGATATCCCCTCAACACAGTGGCAAGTGGAAAACAGCAGTGATGGGAGCAGTGGGGGTGAGGGGAAGACACTGAATAAATCACGCACATGGATGGCCTTTTCTGCCTGACTTGGTTTCTCTTTGCTAGGAGCTGCACAGGGTTTATTGTTGTGCACATTTCTGCTCTGTCTCTAGGTTCAGTTGGGTGTGCTGGGCTCATGACTCATTTGCATGGGTGCGCATTTCCAGTGCTGTTGACATCTGCTGATTTCAGATTGCTTTCCAACCATTAAACCCTATGTGGCAAGAGAGAATTGAAAAAAGGGAAGACACCTCATTAATTTTTACTCCACCCTGTATCCTTCCCATCTCTTTCTTCTTGCAGAGACAGGGAGGAATATTGTTTTGCTTGCCCTAGGGGGAAATGAGATGCTATTTAATTGCCTACCACCATGTAACATGGCTGTTGGAGACAGGGGCTAAAGGATGCTGTGCTTGGCTGTCACTGCATGGCACTTCAGGCAGGATGGTGCTTCATGAACTGCAGTTCAGACTGTGTTGAGGCTGCTGCTCTGATTGAAGTGAATTGGGATTTGGGCAAGGTGTGCTCTTCCTTGCTTCCTGGATTACTGCCCAGAGTCCCTGGTGTTGGACACGGCTCCTGTTTCCGCCTTTACTAGGACAGGGCCACCAGACTGATCTAACCAGCCTCCTGAGCAGGCTCCCAGTTTAACCTCTTGCCTGCCTTGGTCCCTCTGGCTTGCGGGAAACTCGCACAGTCTGTGGATCCCTGCAGTGGCAGCTGGGTACAGGGAAGTTCCCAGAGGAGCAGGGCCAGGAACTGCTGAGTAACAAGGCCGGGCAAAGGGCGAGCTCATTTCTGTTTCTGCAGTCTGTTGTCAGCGGGAGCAATGAAATGATTAACTTGGTGAGGGGGTCAGGGAAGTGCACTGCCTGAAAGAAGTCTCTCGCCAGCTGCTGGAGCTAGAGCTTGTGAGCAACCAGCTGTATGCTGTAGTTTTAACCCATGCGGGCACACAGTGTCCAAGCCCTGCTTGGCTCCTCCTAATCACACATCACCAAGTCAGCTGCAACCAGCTGTGTGTGAGGTAGGCTGAGACCCAAGGCATATCCCTGCTGTTCTAAAAATCAGCCTCTGTAGGATTAACTGTGCCTAGCAAGGCCACCTCCTTTGGCAGTTTTGGTTTTTGGTTAGTTTGGGGTTTTGGGGGAAGTTTTGGGTTGTGTTTGCTTTTGGTTTCTTTTTGAGTCTGGTGATGTTTTTCAGGTGGTGTAGCAGACAGACGCTGCTCTGCAAAGCAGCTCTGTATTTAAAAGGAAAAGTGAGGCATAGGACCCATGTTTTCAGCATCCCAAATATATTGAGATCAACCACAGTTTGCAAAGAAAATGATGGTTATTGCTACCCCCCAGAGCGTCAGTGCAACCTGGGATCTGAACAACTACACTGTACACAGCCTCATTGGATCCCAGCTTGGCTCCTGCTGCTTTCCTGAGCATGGGACAGCAGTGGGAATGGCCAGGACCTGGGCTGCCTTGGGAGCTTGTTCTGGTGGGAGAGGCATGAGCTTCCATCCTAGCCTAGCTCACAGTTTCCAAACTGCCTGACAGTGCTGAGAGCAGCCAAGCAAGATTCAGGCAGCAAAGTTCTCCACTGATTTACATCTACTTTCCTTTTCAGTACCCCCCAGCTGATGTTTTATAAGAGCTGCAGATGTTTAATATCCAAGGGCAATTTTTTTTCCAGGTGGGCTTTTTCTAAGCAGGGAGGTGAGAGTGTGAACAAAGATCATGATGATATTCTAAAAGTGATCTTATTTTGCTGTAGCTAAGTCTAGCTGTTATGCCAAATGGAGATTTATTTCTCAGTGAGATCATCTGCAAGAAAGCAGACCATGCTTTCCGAGCAGTAGTAGCATTGTTGTGGCTGCTGGGTGGGTTTCAGGTGATGGCAAAGACAGTGGTGATTGTCAGGAAAGGTAATACTTCTGTTAGACATACCTGATTGCTGGAAGAAAAACAGGTTACCTGCTGGCACAAGAGAAAGAAAACAAGAAATGTGTAAGCAGAGACATGGCCAGCTTTAAACTAGGTATGTGAACTAGCTCTCCTCCTGATCTGTTTTTGCTTTGAAGACTTCTTGCTCCATCTCAGACCTATGACAGTTTTGGGCCAGCATCTCTCTGGGATTTCTCCAGCTGTCTTGCTAGAAGATAATTCCTTTCCCTACAGACTTTAAGGACTTGACACCTGTAGTTTATCCATCTTAACTTCCTTTCATAACAAGGCTGAAAGAGAGAAGGTAAAATGTGTATGGCGCTTTTCGTAGCTTCCCACCCCACGGTGCTAGGGAAGATGTGTACCAGGTGGGAGATGAGCTTAGCTCTCAGAGAGACAGGTGTAGATGGGGACAGGAATCTGCTCCAGGGAGAATTAATACAAACACATGGTCAAGCAGGTAGTGGACAAATCCTGCCTTGATTGCTCCTGGGTTGGTGTCAGGGAAAGGGGGAGATGAGGAACCCTATCCTGCTGTGTTGATGCAGCATCCGGGAAACACTGCTGGAGGCTTTCTATGGAAAGATGGCTCCACCTCGTAGGTGTCACCCAGTGCTGGGATGAAGTAGCAAGCAGACAAGAGAAACAAAGATGCCTTTGTCGTAGTTCCTGTGCCCTGTGGAGCTGCCTGGCCCTGTGCCATGAGGGTGCCTGGCTCGCTATTGAGAGAAGAGGTTTTGGAAAGGCTGGCTGAGTAGCCAAGAGCTTCTCAGGTGAAATTTGATGGCAATTGCTCTCTCAGCTGGAGAAAGCAGCAGTGTAATGGGGCTTGGATGGGGTAACCCCTAAAACTGCTGAGGGGGCCAGCGCCTTCCCTGCCAGCCCACCGTGATGTGTCAGAGATGTTTATAGCAGGATGGGTGGCCTCTCGAAGTACACCTGTGCAACGCCTGGGGTGGCCCGGGTGGGCAGGGAGGTGCAGGCATGCCATGTAGCACAGAGCACAGGCGAGTGCCTGCAGGCTGCCTCTGGGACAGGACGAGCACCAGGTCAGTTCGTGGGTCTGTGGCAGGCGGGTGCATTGCCAGTTTAGTGCTGCCTCTATTCCCCAGCACTCCAGCCTTGGCCAGAGATGCCCTTGGTCTGGCCTGGGGACCTCTGCTGAGCAGAGCCACCTCCTTGCTGGGCTGAAGGGAGAGCTCGGGGACCAACGTGCACGGGTGTCAGGACTATCCTTTGCTCTAGGAGGGGAGATGAGTCCCTTCAGGTCTAGGATGCAGCCTCAGAAATGCCAAATTGTACCCAGGGGATGGAAAATTCCCATTCCCTGGGATCTCCAGGCAGCTTGTTCCACCAGCATGAAACCAATTTAAAATCCATCTCCTTTCTGGGGGTAGGAGAGAATGCATCCATCCTCACACGTGTGTTTTGTTCTCCTGTTCATCACCGCAGGGCAGGTAGGAAGCAAGATTTGCTTGTACATTCCCCCTTCCCTATGTTGCTGCTCCTGTTTTGGAAAGCCCCTGGGACCGCGAGAGTTAATTCTTCATCCCAGCTGCTTTCCTCCTAGAGCTCAGCAGGAAGAGGGATTGTGCTAGGCAAGGGGCACCATTTCGTAGGGGGAAGTGGAAAAAAAAAGCTTCTTGTTTAGACCTTTTACCTAATTTCCAAAGTTTCAGACCTGAGGGCCATAGCAACAGGAGCTGCCGGCGGTGTGATTGGAGGCAGTCGGGCTGTGCCGGGCTGCCCTCCCAACCAGCATCATTGCGGGTGGGACGCAGCCGGCATCGAGGCCACTGTTGGCTTTCTGCCTCCCCTTCCCCTGGTCCACTCCACAGGATGAGCTTGAGGCATGTGGTTGTGTTTTTTTTCAGCTGATTGATTGCCTTTGCTTGTTTTCCCTAGTTTCTATGGGTTGTTTAAAAAGGTCTTGGCACTTGTGAAATCAGAGGGCATCCAGGAAGGGCTGTTTTCAGGAAGATCTGCTAGAAATTAACAAGGTGGTAAAAACTCAGAGTTGTCATGTATATTTGTATAACCATGTAGAAGTGAGAGGGGGTGGCTCTTGCAGCTAAGGAAAAATTTGGCCCAAAGGAGCTTGAGTCCAGTGATACATTCCTTTTACCATGGTCAAATAAGCCTTTGCAAAAATAGCAGGCATTCATGCAAACCAAAAGCAAAGGTGTGACTTTGGGCAATAAAAACTACAAAATGTTCTTGTTATGCCTATAGCTTTCTAATTCTCCTTTTGGATTCATTAGGATGGTTCAACCATTTACAAGTGGAGCCCATCCTGAAGAAACATCACAGAGTCTCTATGGAGAAAAGACCTGATGAAACTTGGATGTGCTGCTCATGAGTCTTCTGAGCAGCAACCTCTTGCTTTGGTGGCACCATCCCCTTCTACTCCTTGGTAGGGCTGCAAAGCTGATGCAGCCTTGGGCTCAGTTTCTGCAGGTCATTGAAATCAAATCACCTTCAACACTTCCACAGCTGCTCTTCAGAGCAGAACTGGATTTTAATCTGAAGATGTGAGCATTTCTGACAGTGCTGATCCTGTCATGGCAGTGACTGGTCAGGGAAAGGAAGCAATAAAAGTGGTTAAAAGCAAAAGCACTTGCTAGGAAAAAGATGGGGATTGTAGGAGCAATTGAGTTGATTTAAATAGAGCTAATCTTTATTTCCCATATCTTCAGGATCACTCAAAGCTTCAGCAAAGCAGCTAAGTTTGATTTCATCTGTATTACAGTTCTCATGCAGCAGGCAGCACCTTTCCTTGATCCTTCTTTCTCAGTGAGCCATAGGTTTAGCAAAGCATATGCTTAAGCAGCTCACTGAATCCACTTGATTCTCCTTATGCAGGCAGCAGGGAAAAGTTTTTCAACATGAAGCTGATTGCATTTCTGCTCTTCCTAGGTGGTGCATGGCAGTGTGTGTTTGCAGTTCTTTTCCTAGACAGGAGCACGTATTTCCATGTGTGTTATACATTTACCTTTAAGTCAGAATTAGTATTTAAGAAAAAAGAAGGTAGATATACTCCAGACAAAGCTACCTTTGTGTTTGCTGAAGACTTTCTGTGCTCAAACGCTTTCTGTGCATCCCTGTAGCATTTTAACCCTTCCACAGTGAGACAGTTCATCCCTAGGGAGCTGTGTGCAAAGAGGATCAGCTTCCCCTGGATTTTAATAAGCCATGAAACTGGGTGTTTGGCTGTTTGCATTATTCTAGTACTCTGTGTATAAAAAACCCTTGCAATTTGTAGTCCACTCATCTTAAAGATCTACCGTGATATTTTTATTCTTAGGTGCCCTTTAAAGTAAGGTTGTTTCTTCAGCCACATACGACTCCAGTGCTTATCAGCCAGCCAGTGGTCACATACAGCAGCTCTGAACAAATCCAGAGGTCTGGATTTGGGGCTGAATAGCTTTTTGGGGAAAGCAGTTGCAGGAGAGCCACTGTATGAAGTGACCCTGTGTCACGTTATATCGGAGTGATTCCCCACCTTTCCCTGTTCCTTCTGCCTCATTTATAGGGTACTTCTCATGCAGCACTGGATTAGTGCAGAAAAGCCTTGAAAGCTTGGAGCACCTCTCTTTTCCCAGGGGTACAAGCCTGGAGGCACGTTTCTCTTGCAGGCGTAGAACAGACAAGAGCTGGATTGCTCGCTTGTATTCAACTTTCTGTTCTTAAGGAATCATTGGAGTATGAATAGGATCCTTATCAAACCAAGTTCATCCAAAGGACAAGGCCATATTAATTGTCTGCAGAACTCCAGCAAATAAACAGAATTCCTCATGATTCCTTATTTGCCGGCTTTTACTGCAATGGCCAACCCAAGCAGAGGCCACAGAGCTTGGCCATGGGGAGGTGACAGCATTTGGCAAGTATTGGACAATGCTCAGCTTCCCAGGTGGTATGATCAAGCACTATGAAAAAACTTCTGGTTGGATCCTTTAAATTATGTATTTGGGAGAAAAAAAAAGAGTGTCTAACACATCTTTAGGGGGCCTAAATGTAGAGGGGAGACCTGCTGTGAACAACACTTTTTTTCCTTCAAGCCATTGACCATGCTCTGGAATAAGGTGGGGGAAATGGACAGCAATAATAGTGATAAAATAGAAGTGTGGGCTTGATTCCCTTCCCAGGCAAGCACTAGTGTCCTAAAGCTTAAGGACTGGCATTCTAAAGCTTAAAGGCTAGAGTACAAGAGGCCAAAAGCCTAATGACTTTGTGTGCCCCAGAAAAAAAGCAGGTGGTGCAGGGCACAGCCAGAGCTATCAACATCTGACATCTCTATTGCTTCTGGAAAGTCCTCTTTGGTCAAGCTGGTCATCTGCCTTTGTCTCAATGCAGACCAGGCAGCCAAAAAAACCTTGTCTGCAGAATTTCAATCTAAGGCTAAATTTAAACACCAAAAGGTAGCATTTAGAAGCCCAGCCCTCCTCTCCAATGGCAGCCTCTAGCCAGCCCTCCCTTTGGCAAGGAAGAAGCTTTTGTTTTCCTAGGACTTGAAGCCAGCTTGGAATAATAATACCAGCGAAACCCTCCCTGCCCCAGCGCAATGAAACAGCGTTCTCAGTTCCCAGATTTGCAGGACGGAAGTGCCCAGCGTGTCTGTTTCTGATGCTTCCCTTCCAGATGTGGAGCCAGAGGCAGTCCTGCTGGTTGGAAAGTGGGCTGGGGAGCAGGCAGTGGAGTTTACCTCTGGAAACCCTCTGATCTCACTGCTCATGGTCAGGGGAAGCAGGTTAGGCTGCCTTCTTGGTAGCTATTCAGCTGGTTTCCAACAGCTTGAGCGGGCTGCTTCTGTGCTGCAGGGGAAGTGCCCCTCCAGCAAAGGTAAAGATGCTTTCCCTCCCAGATACATCTTCAGCCTCAAAGAGCCCACAGTCCTCATCTTCTCCTCCTCCTGAGCAACACCACTGGGGCTGGACTCTAGTAAAACTCTTGTAAGCAACTTGATGGAACAGAGACACCCATCACTGAGAAAGCCATCCCTCTGCTTAGTCCTCATGTTGCAAGAAGGTCAGCATTAAACCATTTCATGCATGAGGCCTTGTACCAAAGTCATGCTGAGTCTCAAGTGAGCTAGTGGCCCTGCAGGATGAATTTGGAGATTGGAGCCTGTCCCCCTGGGACGAGGTCGTGAGTGTTTCAAGTTCAACTGGCCCATGAAAAGTGCCTTTTTTGGGCAGTGAGGTTTAGGCAGTGCAGGAAAGGGCTGCCCATGGGCACAGCTGCCTCTCATGGTGATGGCACACAACGCAAGCCAGGGCACCACATTGCGTGACCCAGCTTGGCAGTACCTACCTGGTGGAAAATTCCTGTCCATAGGCAATGGCCTTCTGCCTTTATTTTTAAGCAGTTCACTAAGGACGCAGCTAACACACAGAGATAACGGGTGCTGACAAGAACCTGGCTGCTAACTGGGTTTTTGCCTGGGCTTACGTGATTGTACTTAAAGGAAAGTGGGAGGGGGGTGTGTGATGGAGGAAGGGGGCAAAAGCACACAGATGTGATGGGAGAGACAGAGCCTGCAGAGGAGCTAGGGCTCTCTGAGGAGGTCACAGGGAAAGATGCTTACACTAAAAGTCAGCATTGAGATTACTCATCCGTGACATTCAGTGTGGGTTCCCTTCCAAGTCCTTGGTGTGCCAGGGACAGGGTGTTCATATTTGTGGCATAGGGATCCAGACCCCACATGGTATTAGAACTGATCCATCCCCATGTGGCAACAGTGCTGAGCACTGGGAGACTTCATCTCGAAAATGGGGTGCTCATGGCATTTCTCTGCAGTGCTGCATAGGCTTCCTACTCTTCTTTTTCCCACCCTTCCCTTTCTCTTTTTCCCTTGCTTTTATGCAGCAGTACTCACTAGCTGTGTTCCTACAGCCCACTCAGGTGGGCTGAGTGCTGTGCTGACCCTTTGCAAATCCAACCATTTATTTCCAAAGTTCTTTGTTTACAAGGGAAAAATGCACACACACACACACACACACACAAATAAAAAACATCCAACCCAAACCAAACAAACTAACAAAAAAAACCCAAAAAACCTTAGGTGCAGGTAAAATTTCAGCTTGAAGCTGTTTCACTTGCCATGAAGGAATGATGCAGGTGTCTCAAGTCAAATACATGCGTGAGTCTGCAAGATTAAATCTTCCTTATTGTCTCCTGAATATGTAAATATATCTGAGGGAAACCTTTGCCCTGGTGGCAAGTCAAGATAGATTCCTAGTTTTCCTATCTCAAAAAGAAATCTTGAATAAAAATAGAAAGATTTAGACACACAAACCCCTCTGAAAGACATAAACAATATGTCTTAAGAAAGGATGTATTTAAAGCAAATCAGAGAGCAAGTAATGGGGGTGGGAGGTGGGGTTGAACTAGGTGACCTTTGAAGCTCCTTTCCAACCCAAACCATTCTATGATTCTAATAGCAGGAGCCCTGAGAGGATGCTGGACACCTGAAATCTCATGCTGGAAGACATTGCAGAAATGAGGGTAATTCAGGTGGGATACCAGGTAAAGACCAGCTGCAGGTGATGCTGCTCCAAAAAGGGAAGAAGAATAAACATTTTATACTGGGTTGTAAAGCCAGGGCTGTGCTGTGCCTGGCCATGGACTTGTGTATTGCTTCATGCTACTTATGCGATCCCTATCCAGAACAGCTGACGTGTGCAAACAGGGTACACAGGCATCTGCAAGCACTCATCTCCCTCTGCCCTCCACTGCTGGGATCAGAGGCATGGAGGGGCTCAGGGAAGGGGGAGTGCAAGCAAGCTTGTGGCAAGCTGTGTCTTCTGCATGCCTGTGAGCACTGAAGCTAAAGGAGCTGGATCTCAGAGCTGGATCTCAGAGCAACACACTTCCTGGCTGGGCCAACCTTTCCCATTTCTTAGGGGTGTTGCTGGGATGTTGATGGGGATGCAGGAGAGGCTGGCTAGGAGAAATCCAAGCCTTTTCCCAGGCTCCCCAGCAGTGATGTGTCTGCCCATTCCCAGCCCTTCTGCCCAGTGTCACCTTAGGCAGAAGAAGATCCCCTATGCAGTGTCATCACCAAGGATGGGTGGTAGTCCTTAGGCACGTTGCCATCTCGCTGAGTCAGCTGGCCCAGATATGAAAGACAGACAGAGGTAGCACCTACTGACCCAGCAACTGCCACCCCAAAATCTGCTGGCAGGGAGAAGACATGTTGGTAGGGCTGCAGAAAGAACCTGAACTCCATGTAAGAGGATGCCTTTGGGTGTTGTGCATGGAAGATTTCCAGGCTGAGTTTCTGAGTAGCAGAGTACAGTATCAGAGATGTGTGGTGTGTCAATGCATAGCCCAGGGGAGCCAGGAAAATCTTCCTGCTCTGTCTCCATCCCTGCCTGCCAGATGGAGGGAAGGTGTTGCAGCAACCTTAGACCACAGTGCCCTGAGGCTGGAAATTGCTATCCTAATGCCTGGGTTTGCAAGCAATACTCTTGCAACTGACTCACTGTGGTGGTGCATTTCCCCCTGCCTCCTCCAGGCTGCTCTATGATCTCAGGAATTCCCGTCAGTCCTTTGCCTTGTGCAATTAGTTGGGTGGCCTACTGGGAGCACTTGCATGGCCAAGGTGGGAGGTGGCACAGACCACACCAGGACTGCTGTTGCCTGGTTAAGGTGGTAAACAAGAACGGGATAATCAGTCATCCCCTGACAGCCTTGGAACATTCCTTCCCTTGATCGTAGCCCAAGAGGACTGGTACCATTGTCACTGGAGTTTTAAAACAGTTTCAGTAATTACTGACTCAGGTTGTGGCTAGGATGGACATTCATTAATGACTAAAGCAAATCATCTTGCAACCATATAAATAGTGGTCATAAGTGAGACCCTTTGAGCTCTTCTGGACCGCAGTGGGCTGTGGCCAGCACCTCCCTCTGAGAGGGACACCTCTTGGAGCCTGCAGACTCTCCCATTTGCAACAATGAGAGGACTGGTGCCAAAAGCTGTTGATGGGACCTGGGCTGAAGACTCTCCACTTCTAAAGGCTCAACCCTCACCTGTTGAGTAATGCGAAAGCACTTGACGTGAATATTTCAGTGAACTCAAGGGGAAGTTTTAACAGGTAGGGGTTTGTGTGTGTGTGTGCGTGTGTTGGATTGATACAATGATTCTTCATGTGATCCTAATTGATAACATATGTAACCCTTTAGATATAAACTGTTGACCAAGTCTGAGACTAAGATTATACCTAGCCACACCTAAACTTCACCTGGAGTTTAGAAAGCAACTGGGTCTATTCTGAACCTGATGACTCAATGGGAGGGTCTCCCTTACCCTTTTGTATCTTTGGTCTCTGTATCAATCATTTTAGCTCAATTTTAGCTCAATTTTCATAGAATCATAGACTGGTTTGGGTTGGAAGGGACCTTAAAGATCATCTGGTTCCAATCCCCGCCACAGGCAGAGACATCTTCCACGAGACCTCGTTGCTCAAAGCTCCATTCAGCCTGAACTTGAACACTTCGAGGGATGCGGCAGCCACACCACCTCTGGTCAACCTGTTCCCGTGTCTCAACACCCTTACGGTGAAGAACTTTTTCCTAATATTTAATCTAAATCCCTCCCCTTTCAGTTAAAGGCCATTCCCCCTTGTCCTGTCACTACATGCTCTTGTAAAAAATTCATCTCCAGCTTTCCTCTTAGGCCCCCTTTAGGTATTGGAAGGCTTCTATAGGGTCTCCCCAGAGCCTTCTCTTCTCCAGGCTGAAGAAGCCCAACTCTCTCAGCCTGTCAATTTTCCTTTGTATGTTTCACCCACATAATAAGTAATAGAGTGAACCTTGCCATCACACTTAAATCATGCTTTTAATTAATTTAAAACTACTTTTGCTAATGCCTATGATGGCGATTCTTTGAGCCACTCTAAACCACTCATTTCTCAACATTCACACCCTGTTTCCCTGCACAGGTAAAGTCTTTATACATGATTTAGAGAGTCTGGACTCCAGGACTTTATTCATTCCCGGAGTGGCTGGCTGATGTTCTGCTGTCACCTGAGCAGTCCGCTGGCACAGGGTGGAGAAAACCCAGGATTTAACCATCCCATCAAAGGTTTGGAGACCTCCGGCATCTTTGTCAGGGCCACCACCTCTGCGTTAAGTTGAGAGATGGGAAAAGTTAAACAGAGTTAAGAGAAGGGGAAGAAGAATAAAAAAAGGCATGTGGCCAGCCCTGTGCTGCAGATGGGAGGCATACGGCCAGGGGAGGATGAGGAGAGCAAGAAGGGGGTGGCTGCTCCATGCCAGCCACTTGGGTAACAGCAGCAGTGGTCACGTGCAGAGATCTGCCTTTGGCATAGCCTGTGTGTTTGTGCAGCATGGGGAGGGTGTGTGAAATCAGCTTCTGCTTCCAGGAATCCTCCCAGTACAGGATACGCAGCAGGGAGCTGGTAAACTTGATACAACTGCTGGCCTGTAACTCAATCAGTTCCCTGCATTAGCTGCTCCCTGCCCCAGGGACCTCACTAGCCTGGTGGCTCCTTGGAGTGTCAGTGCATGGAACAGCATGTCCCTGGGCATGGGGCATTGCCAGCAGGGGTTCAGGAGTGATGGGAAAGGTGGGGGGAGCTTGCTCCAAGGGTCTGAAGACAAGGCAGCTTCTCCAGCCCAGGGTGGGTGGATATTCCTTGAGTTGTAAGCATCCAGTTGCTGATTGTAAACCCTCTCTGGTCTCAGCTGCAGGCTCTCAAAGTCAGAAATAGCCATTGGCCAAGGAGCAAACATCTCCGCCCAACCTCGCATTCCCCACCTCCCCATTCTGGCAGCAGCCGGAGCTGCAGGTAACAGCCTGCACCCATTCACAGATGACACCAGCTCTGCTGTGCCTGCTGCCAGCTCCTAATCTGCCTGCTTGCAAAAATACATCTTGCTTGGGCTTTTTGCCCTCCTCCCTCCCCTCCTGCTCTAGAGAGCTTATTTACTGCTGGGTGCAGGGAAACCATGACCTCCGCTGCCTGCTGTCCCCTTCAGTTGACCATCCCTGGGAGTGGTGTCATGCTGGCTTGGGGACATGTGAGGGGACATGTGCTGCTGTGCAGGGGCAAAGGCAGGGCAGGGCACCTGGATCCTGATTTTGCTGTGTTCCTGGATGCAAGAGGAGGAGGGTGGGAAGAAGATTTCTCAGTCACAACAAGTTATATTAATTAGAGCAAAGTGGGGCTTGTGGATGGTTTCTGCTAACAACCTCCAAGTGGGGACTGAGTATCAATGAGCCCAAGTGTGGCAGCTGGGGAGACCTGGGAAGGTAGGAGTGGGGATGAAATTAGTTAACACAGAGCATGAAGCTGCTCAGGTGAGGATGGGGAAGAAAAGGTCCTGCTGAAGTGGCAGGAGATGTCTGAAGGCAAGGACACTATGAGGGTGAGATGCTCTTGGTGGGTAGGGATGGTTTTCCCATGGTATGGGAGGCTGCTGCACCCCGCCTGGCCTATCTGCAGCAGAGAGCTTTGGATGAGAGGGACACCAGGGTAGTCAGAGGGACAGGAGGGCTTGGGTGAGATAGGAAGAGTTTGACTGGTCTGGCTTAGCACAGCAAGGAGTATGAGGAGGACATGGAGCCTGCCTTCTCCTGACCCTATGTCCAGGTATTCAGCAAATTGGCCCAAATCAATTTCTAAATATATTCCTCACCTTAGAGCAGGGAAGAACGGGATCTGGACTTTCTCTTTTTTTTGTTTTTTTTTTTTTCCCCCCTCAGCCCAATTTCTTTCACAAAGGAGGAAGCAGCCAGGGGAGGGAGGGCCTGCCTGAGCCACCCTCTGTGGGAATCAGGGTGGGGTTTGTGCTGCCTGTTGGTTTATTTGTAGTTTTAGAGTGTGCCGCAGGCACAAGGTCACTGAAGTGAGTGAAATTCCACCCTGGAGCCCGGAGTAGCTCCTGGTCCCCATCCTTTTCCTCAGGGGTAAGGAAACAGCTGAGCCAAGAGCTCAAGTGTCCCAGCCATGGTGGTGCCCAGCTAAGGTGAGGCGCAGCTGGGTGGGTGGGTGCCAAGGCTCTGGGTGGAAGAACTGGGGACAAGTAAGGTGGTGAGCAGAGGACAGCCCTCCTGCTGTTACTGCTCCTAGAAGAGCACCCTGGACGTCAGGTGTTGAAGACCCCGTCCCAGGCTGGCAGAGGCTGCCAGAGGGCTCTTGGTGCAAGTGATCTCAGAGGGGAATTTTTTTTGGTAGGAAAACGTCCCCTCCCTTTTCCACTCCACCTCCCCACCCCTGCCCCAAGGGAGCTGCATTGTGGGGATGCTGAGATGAGACTGGGACAAGCTGGGGAGAGGTGAGGAGCTCAGATACATCTAAGAGGAGGCTGAGGTATGCCATACTTGCTGAATGGAGTGATGAGCAACGTAGTGAATCAAAGCTGAGGAGGGGGAAGAAATCTAGCAAACAGGAATGTGTGGGGGCTTAAAATGGTACAGCACATCTTCTTGAGAACATACCTCAGATCTCTTCATCGTCTCCAGCAACAAGTGATGCAAAGGAAGTATGTCACTAGGGCTTGGGCATGACAGCAAGTGAGTCAGGCGGGTGGGAGTCCCGTCTTTTGAATCACCACTGGCAGTGCTGCTGGACCTGGCCTCAGCTCTGGAAGCTCCCACTGTCTGCTTTCACTTGCAAGGGGTGATGGAGCCACAGCCCCTCAGGGCAAAATTGCCACTTTATAAGCTCAACCTGAAATAAAGAGAGAAACTGCCCCCTAGGATGCTTACCCAACTGGAAAGTATAGCAAGAACAGAGAGTGTCAGATCATTGCTTTGCTTGCTTTAAGGCAAGCAATTTGCCCAGCAATTAGGACAAGCACGATGTGCTGAGAGCTGTTGTTTGAAGCTGCTACTCAGGAGGTGTGAAACGTTTTCCTCTGCTTTTCCTTATGATCTTTAGGAGATGGTTTTCCCTGCTTGAGCTACCCAAATGCTTGGCATCATCTGGTTCGGGTGGCCTGGTCACCCAGTGGTGACCACATCTGCATGGGGCCACTTGTTTTCATCCAGAGATACATACACTGATGAGGGTCAATAGGATCAATATTCAAACCACAGCTTGAGCCTCAAAGGTAGGGATGAGGATCTCTGTGCCAGGGAGCCAAACCCCAGGACAAGGGGCTGCAAAGCCCTGTTGGTATTGCTAGAAACAGGGCATGGGCTGTGGCTGCCAGGGCTGCTGTGTGGGCTTGCATTAGGGAATATGTACCCTGTTATGCATGGCCTGTTGTTTCATCTCAGACTTGGGGACTGGGATCTCTTTTCTGAGCCACCCTTCCCTGGTGTGGTGGCACAGGATGATGTGATGGGGAGAGGATGGCTGCCTCCATAGGGCAGCAGAATAGGGAGGGGATGCCCCACTGGCATGCTGAGTCCTTTCTGCCTGTCTGTGCTGAGAGCAAGGGCTCCCCTCACCCTGTGCTCACACCTCGCCTCCAACACTCTACAGTTTGGGGGTGATTTCTTTTTCCCTGTAGTACAGAACCTGGTGCCTGCCTGCACCTCCAGGGTGTCAAACTGCTGCTGGTCCATGGCTCTTCTCCGAGGCATCCTCTCTGTTCTTCTAGACCTTGTTGTCAAAGATTCATTCCCTTTTTTCTCAAAGCAGGCTGTTCCACTAATAGCAAGCACCCATCAACAGGCAGCTGAAGGCTCAGTTGCTTCGCCTAATGCACGGAACTTTCCACTTGTGCTTTTCCTCTTTCCAGCCATGGGAAGCGCCTGCTTTCCACAGTCTCTCGTCTGCAGAAGCATGCGGGAAACGTCTGCCCTCCTGTGTTCAAAGTCCCCTCCAAAGAGAAGCCAAGGGTACACTGACCTCACAGAGTAAATATTTTCCATGATATCTCCTTCCGACATCTCCCTTCAGGCTCTCTACCTATAGCTGACCCAGCTCCGGGTTTGCAGACAGCCTGCCCTAGCTCCACTTGTGTGGGGAATGGGGCTGGATTCTGCCCTCTCCTTGCCTCCCTGCATGTCCCTATATAATGTCACTGCCTGAAGGTTTCAGTGACCTCTTTAGATCCCCCTCCAGGGACTCTGCTTGCAAATGAGGTGACTTGTGGGCCAGTACTGCTCCCTGTAGACACCAAATCCTGCTGGCTTGCTGTGATGGTTTCTCAACACCTCCCCTCACCCGCTTGCAGCTATGAAACGCCTGTGGCTATGGGCTGCTGCCAAGCCAGCTGGGATGCTGAAGGCAGCAGCCTTAGAGCAGGAGTGAAGCATCCATGGGCCAGAGGTGGGATGCAGAGAGGTTGTGTTGGACTAGGAGCAACTTGTTGCCAAGCAAAGGGGGGATGTGTATTGACTTCGTATCCTTGCTGCTTGCCCAGCTGAATGAGAAGGGGTGGATGATCCAATCAGTATTTTCCACCTCCAGGTTCTCACTGATCGCATTTTGTTTTTCCCTTACAGATTCCTTCCCCCGACAGCATTCTTCTCAAGTGGTTGGTCACATCTGGCACTGATCCTGAGCAGGTCTTGGCAGCTGGATTTACAATGCAGATAGATATTGCAGAAGCCAGGACTCTTCATGGTCAAGGTCTATTTTATTTGCAAACACAGAAAGCCCCACCATTGATTTGCTAAGAGGAGATGCTTTGGTCATTCTCCTGCTGGGGCTTTTGAAACCATGCACTACTTCCCAGGCCCAGGATGGTCTCCCAAGGGGGACTGGGGCATTTCATGCTGCTGTATATAGGACTGGATCCCTACCACCCCCCTCTTGTGGAACAGGGAGAAAACACAATATGCTGACAGAAATAATGTCAAGCATACGGCACACACCAGGAGGTGTCAAAAAATGCTCACGTTGGCCTCACAAACAGCCCTGTCCCTTCTGCATTGGCCATGTCAGGAAAATTACCCAAGCAATTTGCTGTGGGTGTTTCAGAGCCTGTTAATTCTGTGGCCAGGTCTCACCTACAGCACAAGTGCCTCTGCAAGTGAGTGAAGGAGCACAGCTATGCTTGTCCTTCTGGTAGCTCCTCCCCAGTTTGTATACAATACAGTAGTGTTTCTCAGTTCTTCATGAGAGAAGTGCTGTTCTTGCCTATAGGGTTATTATGACTAAATTGAAAATGAGTATTTGACATCTGTTAACCTTTGTGGGTTTAGGGGTTCTTTTTTGCTTTTTTAGCAAGGTGATTTGTTTTGTGGGTTTTTTTGTGTGGTGTTTTTTTGGGTTTATTTTTATTTTTAAATCTCTCTCTGGTAGCCAGGGAAGTGCTTTCCACTTGCTCCACAGCTTGCCTGGTGGTAGCTTTCCCGAAACA
Source organism: Coracopsis vasa (assembly GCA_026283785.1). NCBI lineage: Eukaryota > Metazoa > Chordata > Aves > Psittaciformes > Psittacidae > Coracopsis > Coracopsis vasa. The sequence continues at coordinate 21,893 of JANHGB010062384.1, forward strand.
CTTAAGGATGCAGAGGAGTGCTTGGCTGGACCAGGACTGGACCAGCCTGTGATTTCCAGGTATTGTCCCGTTCCTGCTGCAGAGCAAGTGATGGGCCTTCTCCCTGTATCCTATGCTCTTGAAGAAATGTGTGTGTATATGTGTGGCGCTGCATTGCTCTTGTGCTGAAGCATCAAATGCACAGGCTGCTTTCATGAGCTATAAAAGAGGGTGAGCTCATTGCCTGTGCACTGAAGGTGCACATGTTGCTGGCACACTTTTGCACCTATTTTTGTTTGTTTTTTGGAGGAGATATGTACCCTTGCTCTTAAGTAAGTGCCGCACTCCTCCTTGCAAATACCAGTGTAGATCTCTGCTCCTGGGAGGATGTGAAGGATGTTGTAGCACATCCCTCCTGAAACGGCTGTCAGTGTCAAGGAAATGGCTCTGTGCTGGAAATGCCTGCCTGTTGGACATGGCAGACTTTTGGAGGCCATGTTGCATCATATGTTGGAGGTTGACACTAAGCTGGATGTATACATTTTGGCTTTCCTGGAGGCTTCAGTCTTCCCTGGGGCTGCTGCTCTGTCTCCTAGTATTTCTGGGGAAAGGAAGCTGTGGCTAACCTCATCACAAACACAAATTACTTGGGGGTTTGGTTGCTTTTTGGGTTGGGGTTTTGGTTGTTTTGTTTTCTGGTTTTGGGTTTTGTTTTTTTGGTTTTTTTCTTTCTGGTTTTGTGTGTTCATTTTGAACAATAAAACATCTGTTCCTGAGCCCAGCAGCTGGACCAAAATTAAATGACGTTAGCATCAATTATCCTCCGGGGTGGGGACGCTGATGGGGGAATGGTACAGATTTCCTTAACACGGAATAACAAATGAGAACAACAGCTTGGCTAGGTGACTTGTGTTCCTGGAGACCATCCAAACAACCCGCCTGCCTGAGCCCTTGTGTTGGGTTGCCCATTGCTGTGCATTGCTGCTCCAGGTACCAGCCGTGGGGTGCATGGGGAAGACATTTCTGCAACAATAAGAGAATAAGAGCCATTTTTGGTGGAAGAGCTTATGGATACTGCAATGACAATGATTTTTCTGAGTGCACCATTCCAATACAAACACAAAGTACTTGGGGGAGGGGGGATGTGTGCACACTTCCTGTAGAGCCAGCATGGAGAACCCCAGCTGTGATATCATCTATGGTGGGCACAGGCAGGCTGGGGCAGAGCTAGGGTTTGCAGAGGGATGTGATGATGCAGAATCATGTTCCCTGGGTACAGAAAGGGGCTATTAATGGGGAGAAAGAGGGGGGAGTGATGGAGCACAATGGCTCTGATTTGTTGGCAGTGGCAACCTACAGTCCCTGGCAGCACCTCAAAGCAGCTGTGAAGTGCCAGTCAGTGGCAATGCTTCGGCGCGTGATGTGGGCGCCTGACCCTGGTGTAAGGCTGGGACACGGGCTGCCCAGTGGGGAGAGCACTGACCTGCTTCTTGTCTCTGGGGCCCTGCAGAGGAAACCCAAGCATTCTTGTGATATGCTGAGTGCTCCAGAGACGTGGTAGTTCTGCTTTCCAGGGCTCTCCCCACTCCCATCTGCTCTGCTAACCATGCCTGGGTAAATTTTACCTCTTGCAGGGCTCAGGTTGTCTTTCTGCCCAAGGTCAGGTGAATGCAGCTGCCACTGTGGACAAGGTGGTGTCAGGATCAAGCCAAGGATGGGCATGCATTTAGCTGTGCGTGTGTATGCACACAAAAATATCCTCCTGCTCCATCCTGAACAAGGTTATTTCCCCACATCCCCATAGCACAGGTTAAAAACATGACTGTGGGAAAACTCAAGAAAATTATCAGGGAGTACCACTATTATGAGCAAGCTTCTTCATACCTGTGCAGTCAGATTCCTGAATAACTTCTTAATGCAGGCTTCAGGAAATAATTTAGGCTGCTGCAATTTTGAAGACTGAAATAGCTTTCCTGGTCCCCAGGGAGCTGTGAATTTTCAAGCTTGACAGCTTCCAGCACCCTGCGGGTGAGGTACAGCTGCTCATTGCAGAGAAGCCCCTCGTGGGGCAGGGCTGAGGGGAAATGGGGCTTGTAGGGCTCACTAGCTCATGTGATGTGATTTTTTGGAAAAAAAGTGAGTGTTTGGGGTGAGCAGCAAGGAAAGACCCCATTTGAAAACTACTGCTTGCTCCAAAATCCAGACAGCACCAAGCATCCATTTTGTCTGGCTTCTTCCTTGAATGTCAAAGGTACCACCATGGGACAGCATGCCTGTCATGGGTGCAGGTCCTGGGCTCTGCTGCTGTACATCTGCACACCCAGGTGCACTCCAGTGATGCAGCTCTCGTGGGAGCATCACCCACATCATCCAGCAAAGACACTACTGAGAAAGCTCCCTTGCTTGCTTGCCTGACCTGTTTTAATCCTTTATTGCCTTTGGCCCTCAGCCTCGGTAATGGCAACAAGCTACACTGGGCCAAAACTACCCCAGATGTCACATCCAACGTGCATTGCTTCTCTGTTCCAAGTTTGGGCTCTGCAGGCGCTCCTGCCCTTGCCTCTCCTACCAAAAAATGGAGTCCAGCTGGGAAAATCCCTACAACTTCCCTCAGAAGAGACTTGGCAGAATTAGAAGCAAAAGTAGAGGAAGCTTTGGCTTTAAAAGGAAAAAAAAAAATCACTTTGTCCCAAAGCGACTGAACTTACCCAGTACATCTATTTTCTGTTACGTTATGTACTGTACTCCAGCCTGTTTTCTCAAGCTTTACAAAAGTGAGTGTATCGTCATTCTGTTTGCCTGTCCCTTCCCTCAGTAACGTGCTGAACTGGCTGATTTTTGCATAGGTCTGGCAAAGACATTAATTCCTCCCCAGTATTCAGGTACTTCTGGCTGTATGAAAATAGGTGCCTGTACTAGAAGCCTGGCTGATCTTTTGCAGAGAGGAAAAGGCTTTTTTGGGTCCCCAATTTCCCAAAAACTCATGGCTGGCAGTGACCCCATCAACTGAAGCATCTGGCAGCTGGGGAAATGACCAAATTGGCAGGCAGCAGCCTGAATGGGAAGGGGAGCAATACAGGATACCCCGTGCAGGATGGGGGTAGGCAATGGATTTAATGAGAAAAGCTGCCCCTTGTCCCCACCCGGGGCTGCATTAGGGAAGAGTTCATCAGACAAGACATAAAAACCTGGTAATCCCTTCATGTCAGGGTGAGGCAGGCTGTACTGAAAGCCCAAGGGATGTATGCAGGAAGGGGCTGCCCTGATTGCACATATCTCTTCCCCTCCCAGCCTGGCAGCAGAAACAGCCTGGAGAGACTGTCTGGTGCATCATGATTAAGAAGGAGGGAGCCAAGACAAAGGCTGAAGGTCCTGCCTGATTCTCCAGTGATCCAATCAAAGTCTCTTGCTTTCTTCTTCTGGCCCAGTGTGCAGTGGCCTGCTTTTCCCAACCTGGTTGGCAATCCTAATACGAGGCAGATGCCCGAACCTCTCTTGAGGAGTTAGACCTTAATCCCTATCTACCACTGGTGGTCTGGCTTCCTATAAGCTGTCTCAAGGACTGAGTCTCCTGCACATCACCTTCCCCTACCCAGAGCAAAATGGGCCTGGGGTGGTGGGTAACAGGGTTTTGAGGTCTCCAGGCAGGAAGTCAGCAGGGCAGGGCTGGGATATACAAGCAGCCACCTATGGACTGTCAGATGGAGGAGACTTCAGAGAGCTGGATGCAACAGAAAATGCTGAACAATGCACAAAAGGAGCACGAGGCATGTGCAATGCAGCTGTCTGCCTAGGAAAAAGGAGGTGGGGTGGGGGAAGAAGGGGAAAAAGCGAGGCAGGGGTAGCGTGTTGTCTGACACACAGTATCTGAGACATTGGTGGAATGCTCCGTGTGGGCCGTGACAGGGCAAGGCATGCACGACTTTGTCCTGGTTGCTCTGCTCTGTGGCTCTGGAGCTCTTCCTACTGCTGGGGTAGGGCATAGCCTCAGGCTGAAGCTGAAAATGCTATAATAACATCTGGATTCCACCTCTGTGGAGAGTCTGTGCTCTGCAAGGCTCCCATTCAGCCCTGCTCATCCAGAGGCTGCCACTACCCCACAGCCCAGACTCAGCATCGCTGCCCCGGGCAGCTCTGGCAGTGCTTGCAGGGCTGCTGAGGCAGGGAGATTTCCTCCCCCTGGTCCCCTCACCCTTCATTTCAACACACCCCTCCACCTCTGGCTTGTTTGCACAGCTCAAAATGTTCTGAGCATTATCAGTGTTTGCACTTTTGCCACTGTTTGTGCTAGTTGCACTTTAAAGGCAATAATGTCAAGCTTTGTTTGCTTACAAAGAAACTGTATTTTTTCCCCTTATTAGACAACCAGAGCTCACCCTAAAACATGGCACCAATCACTCCTGTAAGACTTGGGCCTGCTCTGCGCTCCTGGAGACGATGTCTCTGGAGGAAAAGGGGCTTTATGTGTGCAAACACACCAGGCTCATGCTGTACCTCACCCCATGTCTCTGCCTGACAGGCTTTATGCTTTATGGAGGAGTGTGAAGCCAGCATACCCCCCTTTTACCTTTTGGCTGGTCCCCTGAAGCCAGTGTTGAGGTATCCTGGGTTACACAGCCCCAGCAGGCCCTTTACCAAGTGAACTGGCATTAACCCTGCAAAACCACTTCACCCCAACTATGTCCCAGTCCTTACGGAAACAGCATGAGAACTGGGTGCGCTGACGACAATGGGCTACGCAGGTCCCACCAGCGCAAGGAGGTGACCTCACGTGTGCTCAGCTACCCGATGCTGTTCCCGCATGCTGACACCGCCTCCCATGTGCTGGCTCTGACATGCTGTCCCTGTCCAATGAGTTAAACATTAACAGGCTGGGGCTAGTGCAAGGCCAGATGAGTATCAGGAGTGACTTGGGGAGGGATGTCATTTCTGGAGAAAGCAATGCTAAGAAAGAGCCCTCCACTGTGTTGCTCAGGGACCCTCTCCCATCTGGCTGCTCCACCACCCATGTTCACTGACAGCCTTCCTCAATCATCCTCAATCATTCTCTTGCCATCTCTCAGTCTGGTTAATCAGGGGCTTGCTGAGCTGCCCCGTAATCACTCCATGGGCGGAGTATTTCTTGCAACACCTAAGGCTGACCTGGCCAAGGAGATGCTGCTGGGGTGTGTGCTAACCCTCTTGGGGTGATGCCAGCTCCACTGCTGGCCCCGCTGGTACCATTCTGGCATCCTTGCAATGCCCATTACAAACCCTGTTGTCCACAGCCCCCAGGGCTCACTGGCTGGAAGGCAACCACAGCTGACCATATTTCCTGGAAGGGCAACACTATTTGCAACCAATCCCTTGATTAACGTAAGGCATTTTCTCTGCCCCACTGGGGCACATGTTGCCTCTCGAAAGAGCAGCCTCAGTGATGTGATGGCTCAGCACCAGGAACACAGGGTAAACAAGGTGCCTGCCGGCCCCTGGCTCCGCAGGCACAGCCTGGGGCTGGAAAGGCCAAAAAAGGTACAAACCACACAGCTGTAAGTGGGGTTTAAGCTCACAGAAAAAGAAGAGCTGTGGAAAAGGCAAAGCTCTCTCTGGACTGGAAATAATGGCAGTGACTGGGTCGCTGAGACCCGAAATGCCGGTGCTGTCTGCAGTGCGGGCCAGCAAACCCTGCCCTCTCCTGGACACAGGCTCACTGGCAGCCTCCCCTCTTTTGGGAATTTTCCAGAATTCTGAAAATCCCCTGAGAAATGCAGCCTTAGCTGTGTGAGGGGTGCAGCTCACACCGGCCTGCTGGGCCAGGGAGGATGGTGGTATCTTGGAGTGAGTTTAAGACGTGAGACATGCTCCTTGGATAAGCAAGGAGGAAATGTGGAAATGCCATCTGCCAACCAAGACTGAGGCACAGGGAAGCCCCAAGAGAGAGGGGGCATGCGGAGGAGCCCTGCAAGATGCCCAGTGGGGATCACACTGTGGATGAGGTCTTGTGGCAGTGGGACACAGCCGTGGGGGCAGGATGGGACCAGCTGAATTGGCGTAACCCCTCTGGTTACCTCTCTGCTGCCCAGAGAGGAGCGAGTGGTGCTGGCGCAGCGCTGCAGGGAGCCATGGGGAGGTGATTGCTGTCCTACCATGCTTTGGAACTAAGGCTGGTTTTGCCTGGCATTTCATTTGGATTTTGATGGCTGCTGGTGTTATCTACAAATAAAGCAAGCAGTGTGCCTGGATCAGGTTTAAATCCATGTGCTCTGTTTACTGAGATAGCCATGAAAATTTGGGCTGGGTTCATAAGGGGAAGCACAGCTGGGATGCATCGTTCGGTATGTCCTGATGCCTCCTTGGCAAGTGAGCACTGGTGGCTCCCTGAATTTCCCTTGTTTTTCATGGGGACTATTTTCCAGATCAGGAAGAAATGGCCACAGTCTGCCATGTTGTATCATCTTCCAGCTGCACATTCCATCTCAGAGGGGATGGACAGTGCAAAGCAGAGCAAGGCTACAGCAAAGCCTTGCTGCCCACAAACCTAGTGTTGCAGCCCCTATCTCCTCATTCATGCTGAGAGGGATTACCGGGCAAGCCAGGGTGGATGTGACTTGCTCTGTGGAGGAGGCACCTGCCACAACTGTAATTCACAGGTCTGGAAAGAAGCCCGGGACGTGCCTGGTGCTGCCTGTTCCCTCCCAGTGTAGGCTGAGATGTGCAGGTGGGCACAGGCCACCTGGCACACACACTGGTACTTGGGGAGCTCATCCTTGCCCAACGCAGCCTTGGCTTCAGCTCCTGTTTCCATCCTGCTGCCCTGGAGCATGTCTTCCTCACCTCCTGCTGCCTTCAACAGCGCTCCCCTGCTCACAGGTCCAGGCCAGCACTTCTTGGAGTCCTCCGTGCTCTGCCGGTGCTAATTTCCCTAAGAAACTGATATGCCAACGTGCTGCAGGCACCGCAGCATGGTGCAAATACACGGGACTAATCCTGCCTTAGCCCAAACCCCAGGACTGCAGCAGGGGTGAGTTTGGGTGGAAGACACAGTCCGGTCCCTATACTGCATCCCAAAGCCCACAGGCAGGGTGCACATGAACAGCACTACAGCACTAATTGATGCCTGTAATCCCAAAATTATGTTTGACTGCTTGTATGTCCCTCTAGCTCAGTTCCCTACTCCAGGCCAAACCAGAGCACAGCAGGCCTTGGGATCCTCCTAATTAAATGGTATTAGTGTTTTTTCACATTGCAATTTAAAACACATGACATAGAGACATAGCTCAGCTCAGAGACCCACATCTGTCTTTCTCCCAGCCTCCAAAACCACCCAGTGTGTCCCTTGGGATTAAACACCAAGTGACAAGCCCAAGGGGACAACTGCCACCAGGCTCATGATGGACTCACCCCCCCATGCCACCACCCGGGATGGGTATATTGGAAGTGTGCATTCTGGGCTGTGTCTGGAGCTGTTGGGGTCTGTCCTACAGCACTGGGCAGAGCAGAGTCCTGCTCATACCAGACAGAGCAGCTGTCTGTGGCATCTATCAAAATGCAGGCATCTCCTTGGGAATGGCCATATTTCATCCTTGCATCCAGAGCCATTTATGAAATTATCTGGGCTAGATGAATGGTGATTTTTGTTTCAGCAGACAATCTACACGCCAGGCACCTCGCAGGAGATCAATCTCTGACCCAGTAATTGTGTTTCTCTTCCTTCCTCCCTCCCTCCCTGGCTTCAAATAAGTGGGTTTAAACTGGTCCTAGCTCTCTGAAGAGGTGATGCTGAGAGATGGGAAGAAAGGAGGGGAAGGGCAGTAGAAGGCTCTCCCACCCCAGTGTTTGGAAGGTCCTAAGGGCCTCCTGAGCAGTTTCACCATGAACACAGGCGTCTCCAAGATGCTGCAAGGGACCATGTCCACTCATGCTTTTCCTTCCTTCCCACCTCCATGATGGGCCAGCAGCAAGAAGGTCTGCTTAGGTCAGGGAGGTGGGACTGGACAAAATCTCTCATCAGCTCTTCCTGCTCTTCTGCAAACATCTTTCTGGCATCAGCAACGGCAGCTGTGCGGTGGCTGTTCTGCTTGTCACTTTCTTGCTTTATTTCATTTTAACAGGTCTGGTTTTACCGGATATTTTTGCCTTTTATGTGGCCCAGTACTCAGAACAGTTCATTTGCGTAGTATAACTTTGGTAGTATAATTTGGGTATTGGGTATTTGGTCGATGAGAAACTTGACATGAGCCGGCAGTGTGCGCTCGCAGCCCAGAAAGCCAACCGTATCCTGGGCTGCATCAAAAGGAGTGTGCCCAGCAGGTCAAAGGAGGTGATCCTGCCCCTCTACTCTGCTCTCGTGAGACATCACATGGAATATTGTGTACAGTTCTGGTGTCCTCAACTTAAAAAGGAAATGGAACTGTTGGAACAAGTCCAGAGGAGGGCCACGAGGATGATCAGGGGCTGGAGCACCTCCTGTATGAATACAGGCTGAGAAAGTTGGGGCTGTTCAGCCTGGAGAAGAGAAGGCTGTGTGGAGACCTCATAGCAGCCTTCCAGTAT
>JANHGB010062387.1:0-16883 GCA_026283785.1 Coracopsis vasa
TTGAATGATGATCCTAAAGGTCTTTTCCAGCCTAGCTGATTCTATGACTTCATGATTCTATGATTAATAGTTTGCTAATATGTCATGTGAATATAATTTAATAAACATAGCATATGAAACCATTATATAACATATCTAAATCATTAGGTATTATAAGAATTGTATATATATATATCTTCAATAATATTTTAAAATGTATACTGTATATATATTTTATGCGTTATAATATATAATTACAGCATAACAGATATGCTTTTTTACTTTATAGAAAATGTATCATTTTATATAATATAAAAACTTGAATTGAAAAGTTTGCTCACAATGATACCTTGATTTGAAATATCTCAGTCAATTTACATAAACCAAGAAGTACCCTCCATTCTTAAATTAAATTATATTGAACATTTTAATGAAAGTTGTATTTTAATTATTTATTTCTGTTTATCCTGACCTTGACTATATCTTGAAAACATGATTTTTTATGAGTCATTGTGAATGAAAACATGAAAATATTCAGACATTTCTCAGATAAACATCTGAACTTTTTGACGATAAAACTGAAATTCTGAGTATTACTACTGTTTGTCACTAGAATAGCTGAGGGATTTTTTTCTGTTGAAACTGAAGAAAGCGTTTGTCACTTTCATAAATTTTTAAATATTTTCTCTGCATGGAATAAAACCCTTTTTAAAATTGCAATTAAAAAATTAATTATTTAGAAGAAATCTAATATTGGTGGAAGCTGCACTTTTGATTAAAACTTTGCCAAGTTGCTCCTTGATATCACAGTTTATTTGCTTCCTGTCCTATATTCTCCTTCTAGACTCAGCTTCACTGACCCGTACACATCTTCCTTATGGTACCTGTGACTACGAGACTCTCCTGACATACTGAAGTAGTTCAGTAAGAGCAGGAAAACAAAACCACAGTGGGCAAAATGGGCAAAAAACCTGAGTGGAAAAAACCCTAAATCTCTAAAAGCATAGTGGCTGCCAACTGCAAGTCCTATGATGATATTAGAACTTTTGCATTTCAGCCAGAGCTTTTGAACCTGTCTTCCTATTTCTAAAAAATCAATGGTTTTAAAAAAAGAAAACAATTTTCTGTCAAGTCCTAGTTACTATAATAGTAACTTCCATGGCCAAACAAATATAGAAATGCACTGAGAATCAAGAAGACTGGCTTCATTTTTGATTTTGCCACCCACAGTTTTACACGGGGTACATCACTTCACTCTCCATTTCCACTTCTATGTTTGGGATATGTCTCTAGAATTTGGCTTCTCTTTCCTGTGGGTGTATATGGGTGAATTTTAAGGACAAAACACTGATCTGAAATGAGCTCATGGCCAACACAAGCAATATGTTTTCATTGTGAAATTCCTGGGTCTGGGCCACCATTTTCCATAAAAAGAATGAGTCAAGAGACTTAAAAGAATGGAAATATTTTTTTTTAATCATTTCCTGCTCATAGCTAACAGTAAAGTTTTGTATCTAAAATTATATTTTCTTGTATCAGCTTCTAATCACTGATGCTTTTTAAATTTTCTCTCTGTGATGAAGGAGAACTGTGGCATCAGAAATGTTGACCCTATTGATATTTCTGGACTTCGATTAAATCTGTTGTTAATTTCTTTCCTTCAAAAAATATATAAAAAAATGAAAAACTCAGCTTTCTAAATCATTCTCTGAGAAAAAAACAAATTAAAAATCCTTAAGTCCCCTAATCATCCTCACATCCTGTTTCTGAGTTTTCCATTCTAGCATCATTTTTATTGCAAGCTGGTAGTCAGTGCCACACACAGTATCAAAAATATCTCTCTCAGGTAACCGTTCCACTCACAAGGAATGAAAAAAACTGGATATGCATTTATTACAGGCAATTCATATCCAGATGAGTCACAAGACACCAAAGTTGGTCAAATATGTATATGGTTCAACAAGGTGCATCACAATGGATAAGGAGTGGAAGGAATAAGTATTATGGAAAGACATGTTTGTTGCCAGAGCTGTGTGTAGCTGGAATCTAAGCTGGGAGTAGGGGAGAAAAATGATGCTCCATATCGTTTTGCCACCTAAATGTTCCCTGATAATAGCCAGGCTTGTGATGCAGTGGTTAGAGGAAGAAACCAAGAGTTAGACCTATTTCTTGCTCTACTGCTGACAGATGCCCCTCATACCTTATCCGTAAGATATGTATAGCCACTGTAGGTTGGCCATGCTTAATAAACAGACAAAATCTGGTTCTACATCATGCAGAAAAGAATATGTATAAATGTATGTAAAATGTGAAAAATTGACTTTTTTTCTGGGATTAGAGTACTCTTATGCATGCTGATCTAGGAAACCTCAGATGCCTTGTCAGAGGAGGTCTATGACAGCAAATCTGGAGTCCCTTGTGGCTGAGGCAGTTAATTTCTGTGTTATTCCCTGAGAAACATGTTGCATTAGTCACAAAGAGGCAGAACTGTGCCTAAAGCTGAGGAGAACTATTAGAATTCTAACATTAGGAGTATCCATTAGTATCTAACCTATAACTGTAAATATGGCCTTTATCTACTGAAGTCTGCTAATCCTTTCATTCGTCTTTATCATTCTTGATAATGTTTTAACTTGGTTGCATGTCACTAAGAAACTATAGGTGCCATTTCATATCCTTCCTGTAATATTAACGTAGAGACAAAGACAGGTTTCATTTTTTAAAAGTCTCTGTAAGTCATAGACATGAAACCTTCCAGTCATACTTATGCAGAAGTCTGGCACAACAAATACCTGCTTCCATGCAATCAGTGCACAGATCTCACTGATGTTGATTCTGTGGAAAAGTAGACTTTGTTCCCTTCAACATCTATCACTATGGCATTTTACCTACCTATATGTTTGTTTATTTATTTATTACTGCTATCTATCTATCTATCTATCTATCTATCTATCTAGTAAGGGTGTTATACACACCAGGTGTATAACAATTATTTTACAATCCTTTCTTAATTCAAAAATCATTACAAATCAGTACCTTAGTATGCCAGTGAAAAGTGGTGTTTGGTTCTCTTTTAAGCTCTAAGGACTATCAACAGCTGATAGAGAGCTATGAGGTGATTGGAAATTACCAATTGCTTTCATTGCAGATAAGGCAATAGCTTCTGAAGATGGTTAATACTCAGCTTTGCAGTACCAAAGATTTCATCTCCTGTATGACCTACCCTTTTAAAAATACTTGAAATGATGTAAGCAGAGGAAAGAAATCCTTCTTCTTTAAGCCACACAACATTAATGGTTCAAAGAATAATGAGGTTTTTCCAGACCATGTTATCTATTTTATAGATGGAAAGAAAGAAAGAAATCTTCAGCTTTTTCAAGAGCAAAAGAGATACAAACTGATCAGCCAACAGCAGGAAGAACCTATGAGTTTATCCAGCTTCCAAGTGCTTCAGTAACACAAGCAGAACTGTATATTACAGCAGCAAAGTTCTCCTGTTTTGTATACATCCCTGCTAGCAGTGTTGCACTTCAGTCCAGTAGCACAAAGCATCTCCATTAGCAAGGCTAGCTAAATCAACATCTCTTTTTAAAGCATGGGCAATATATCTTCATAATCCTAATTTTGACAGATCTCAACTGGTGGACATTCATAGGGTTGGCTTAGACTTAAATGGAAGCAATGTAATATCTAAATTAAAATATGCTCAAGTATTTGCCTTGCACTTGTATAAATCAGACTTGCTTACTTCTTGCCTTTTCTCAATCTCTCTGCACAATTCTCTTCCTCTCAGTCAGCTATAACAAACACAGCCACACAGGCAAGATAGGATGGTCATGATCCTACAGTGCCTGCTGCCTTGGAAGAATCTCTGGCACCCTCTCACAGTAATTTTTCAGCCCATTTCTGAAGCTCAGGTGATCTGTTAAATTTAGTAAATTTATTAAGTATTTTTACTTTGTGAAGTCCTGGGTAGGTAAATGGGGCTAAATTAGTTCTGAAGGGGGAAATTCAGAAGATTTTGACACTAATGTGAAAAGTTTTGGCAGAAATAGGTATTCTGGTCTGGATCTGAGGGATGCAATTACTCACTAAAAGAGCGGTGCCAATGGAAGGTCCTATGCGTATCTATAATTTAATCCTAATTCTTAAATTTGAATAATAGTATTATGTGTAAAATTCTATGGGAAACAGTATATCACAACCACTGCAAACAGAATAGGTAGGAGCATAAGGTTAATATCCATGAGGGATACATAAGGCAGTACAGGCCAACTAGTTAGACAAGGAATTTCTAGGATCAGACAATATCAGGTGCACAAGAAAGAGCTGAGTCAAGACTTTAGAGGGGTAAAAAGTTAGAAGAAACCACGTAATTGCCAAGCAGATATAAACATAATTTTTGCTTCATTTAGGTTGCAAGAAAACAGTGTAATCATATCCAGTGGCATTTTTTATAGATTAAAATGTTTCATAATATTGATTGAACTAATAAAAGATGTTTCTGTTACCCCAAACATGTTCTTCTGTCCTTGAAGAATGTGCCTGTAAAGCTTCCCATCTGAGATATTCAAATACTTACACTTCTTGAAACTGTTTTTTAACTTCAGTAAATTATGTGAGATTTCTGCACTAAAATATTTATTTCCCTCCCTAGAATTTTTCTATTTTTTACTTTGCATTCACATTCCTTTATACATATTTCTTACAAGTCACAGCAGCCCATGCAATTTCTATGTCACATTTGCATGTCATGATTTTTATTTACCTGATTATTTTGTTAAGTCAAATTATTTTCATTTTGTTTTCACAGAAATCCAATTGCTTTCAACCTGTGTGGTTTGTCAAGTAATACCAGGAGATCAACAAATCTAAATACAGTTATTCAGAAAAAAGAAAAACGACAGATCTGTGCTTCCTTCTTGACTACTTTCTTTTACTGATAACAAACAAAACATTTCCAGTACAGCTGCATCCATACAATGGATGCTTTGTTTTCAGTCTACTACAATTAAAGTGCTTCTCCAGCCTGTACCTCCCTGGTGTCAAAAGCGTACATTTTACTGCCCTGCTTTAATTTCTTATATGTCCTGACTTTATTTAAAGGAAAATTAAAAAAAAAAAAAGATAATAGAGAAATCATTCTTTGCTTCTTGTTGAGCAAAATACTGAGCAGGACATAGAATCATAGAGTCATAGAATAGTTAGGGTTGGAAAGGACCTTAAGATCGTCAAGTTCCAATCCTCCTGATATCTCCCTGAGGAAAGAAAAAAAATAACTAAGGAATTAATTTTAAGGAAAGAACATTCAAGGCAACATTGCTGAGAAGGTATAGAGCACATCAGCACATCTTACTCTGTTTCAGAGCTTAGTAAAATTTAGGATAAGAATGTGGAACACAAAAAACAAAAAGACACCAGAAACAAAAGAATGCTGAAAGAAAATGCCTGGCTTAACAAAGTGCAGTACAAAAGTAGCATAGTCTTGTGGTCTGAGAAACGGTAGGGAACACCTACAGTCTCATGCTGCCTCCAAATGCAGCATCCTTCACGTCTGTTTCTCAAGTGAGACAATAACTAACTGGGTCCAAAAAGAACTTCCTCTCCTCTGTTCTTGGTAGTGCGCAGGTATACAGACAATGAACTCATCAAGGAACTGGTTACTCTAATTGACTTGTAAGCTGGATGAAAACAATTGCTTTGAGGGAACAGAGAAATTCCTCATCCAGGCAGTGCTTATGACAAAGTTCACAAGTTGTGCTTCACAAATTCTTCCCTGGACTGTCATACATGAGTAAACTTTTTTATGTTCTAAAATCACAAAAGACTGATTGTACATTTTCCCTTCCTAAATCACAGAAAGCCAAGTCACTCATGCTGACATGCGGACTCCATGTGATTCAGAAATGTATTCCCAACCTAACCACCTTGAGATTATGTAGGTGTTAAAGTGCCTCAGCAACCATCTCAAATGATAGATAAATTTAGGGTCTCCTAGTAATTCAGTGCTCTTCCTCTAAGGACACTATAACCATGCATTCTTTGGAGAATAGTACCACACAAATGCCAGTGATCTCCTTGAGACTAAGTAAATCAGATACAGTGGATGGAGATAAATTTTGAGTCATTATGCTCTTATTTTCCATACTCTGATGGAGGGAAATGTCTTTAAAATCAATGCAAATATAAAATATGAAGACCCTGTTTATAGAGCCAAGAAATGCAAAGGATCTCTACTGCAAAAATTATCAGGTTCAACGAATACATGGAGGTAAGCAAATTAAGTTGCACAAAACCAAACCACATAAGCAATGGGATGGAGAGGAATTTGACTATATCAGGTATGTCACCAGCAGAAAGTGACCTGTCAAACACCTCTTGATGTCTTTGTTGCTCCTGTTACAAACTAGAACAACCAGAAGTCAACTCAGAGAAGTAGTTTTCATGGTTCCTTGATTTTTTCCCCCTATATCCAATCTCCTCCTCTGCTTTGCATCTGCTATCTTCTACTACAACAAAATGTGCTACTATTATGAAACAGTTGGTGTTTCTGTTTGCTTTTCTTGAGCAGGGGTGGATGAAACAGAAGTGATAAAGCTGGGGAGAGAACAGGGACCGGGGCCTATTTTGCCAGTTGCATTTTTGGTGCAGGAACACCCACAAAGCTCTGTTCTGTTGTACAGGCTGGCCAAGTCTCATTTCTACTGTTTCTTCCTCCTCATGTTTGGCTTTTTCAAAAGCTCTTTTTAATCTTTTGTGTACAAGACACCAAGTCCTTATTGCATAAGTTGGAAATAGGTTCTTCTACCATCCCAGGCTTTGATTTCTTTTTTCTGTTGGATTTTGTTTTTCCTTTTAACAGTGTTCAATGGTCTTTAGCTCTGTCACCAGCTACAATGCTCTTTGGGTCATGCTCTAGTAATACTTACTACACATGAACTTCACACCCATCACCAACTAAACTTCCATTTATTCTTGACAGAAACAGACTATAAAATCTACTGATATCAATGCAGTAGACGTGCATCAGCTGCAAAAATGAAAGCCATTTTCCATTTCCTTGCATAACAAAGCAAACCCTATTTCAACTAATGTTTCGGCTCAGGAAAGATCTGAGATGGACTTTTCATGGTTAAACAAGCCAAAAAATTCCCTGCCTCTCTCCAGAGAGATATTCTCAACTGTGGTGTCCCTGCCCATGGCAGGGGATTTAGAACTAGATGATCTTAAGGTCCATTCCAACCCTAACTATTCTATGATTCTATGTTCACAAAAACAAAATACAAGAAATTCCAGTTATATGAAAATGCTGAAAAGTTAGAGATTAAAAAGGTGTTATCCATGTTTAGATGATTTCTCAAATAACCAATGAAATAATTCAGGCTAAAGGGAGCATCTACATTAATTTTATTGGAGATATATATTTCACCATTATGGCTTCAGTACTTGTTGTGTATCACAGCAGAATAGAAGCACCTGAATTGTGATGCAGCATAGATTAAGATGTTAAAACAAGCTATCACTGCAAATAGCCCACGCTATAGGTAGAACAACAAAATAGATTGATGGTATGAGCAGAGATGTGCTGTCTTCAGAGGGGAACTTCAAATTAAATTTCAAGTCTGAGCTCATTTGAAATTTGAGAAGCTGGGATCACAATTTGAGGGTGCCCTTGTGCCAGTTTTTGCTGCATTGTGCTGTTTGTCATACTGGGAACACTTACAAAACCTTTGAAATAATAAATGACCATCATAAAAGTATATAGTACTGCAAGAGCCATCTGGCACAGGAAAAGCAAACAGATCTTTGACTGCTGGTCACAAGCATATTTTCAACTGCTTTTATAGTGTCCATCATTTTTTCTTCACTACTGGTACCCTCTCAGAATGTTTAAAATAAACTTACTGTGCTTTTGTCCTTTTATTTTCTTTTGCCTAAGCTTGTCACCTTTCCATTCACGCTTTCTGCACACAGCATAACTCATCAAAGCTGGGCTGTTTGTTTGCCTTTTTCATAAGCATTGACATTATAGTCATCTTCAAGCTGGGGACAGAATTTGCTTGAAAGGGAACTGTGCTTTTTGGAACAAGGAATACAACAACATCCTGATTGAATTTCTTCTGTTTCCTAATAATGAACTATGTTTGGAAATGTCAGTGTTTGAAAAATGCTTGCAGGAATTACTACATGACCATCAGAGTTGGGAATTTATGAATCCTTACTGTTCATCTGGGAGAAGTGCTGGAAGTTAGTTACAATCTCATAACCTCTCACTGATATGACCAAACTCTGTGTTGAACAAAGGTTATGAATATTTACATATGAAGGTACAGAATATGACAATTCATGAGTTTTCTTCTTTCATTTCTACCATTAAAAAAACGTATTAAATTCAGAATCAGAATGCAAATATTTGCTTTTATCTTATACCCCTTCTCTTGGCTTACAGAAATTCTCTGTATTATTGCTTTCACCTGTTAATTTTCTCAGTCATGTAAGATAGAATAAACTGCAGTTTTGCCTAGAGGACCTCACAATCACATCAGTTCAGCCATGTCTGTATGCAAAGAAGGAGAATATTGCAATGTCAAGCACAAACTGTGGTTAATTATTTAAGCTGTAAGTAACTTTTAAGAAACAAAAGAGTATATTAAGCACAGGGAGTAACACTACCTCAGGACATTCCCTGCTAAAATAAGTCTGCTTTAGAGCAGATTAAATTGTAGCCTCAAACTACTTGATAATTCAGCTTTAATGCTTCCAGTTTGTCAAATTTTAATATTAAATGAGTGTGAAATTTCAGCCAGAGGTAAAGCAAAGTTTCAAGACTAGAAAGTTGCAGCTAACAAAGGGAATAAAAAAAGGATTTATGGAAGTAGGTTCTGGATGTATTGGGTGTTTGTATTTTGACTGTGAGCCAAAAGAAAAATAATAATAAAAAAGGAAACATGTGACTAGTTATAATCAAGGAATTCATAGGTCAGTTATTTTGCCCTTTTTCAGGTTAGGAACAGAGAAAATCATAGTGGTCAGTTGAGTATGTGCTATATGTGAGATTTCCAACTTAAGAGTTCGATAGTGCAGGATGGCATTCTGACTTCATTGAATCCACAGTAAAACTCCCATCTAAAGCATTTACATCACACTGCAGTAGTATCTCTCCTCCTTAGAGAAATTATGACTTCGCCCTCTCACCAGTCCAATGTAATTGTTTTACAATAGGAATTTAATATCTCTGAACAGATAACTCTACATTACTCTAGTCAAAGTCTTCCAAGATATTCTTGTATGTCAGTGAGACAGTGGCACTTTAAAGTCATCTGTAGGTTTCAGCCAAAGGCATAATGCCAAAATATACACTGGAATAGCTACTGTCACTTTAAAAGGTCCAGGAAGATTGAATAATTTAAAAATCCAACCGGAAAAGGGAAGGTGGAATCAGGCTAAGTATTTTCTCTATTAAGCAATGAACCCGTGCTTAGAGCACTTAGATGAAACAGCGTCTTCCTTGAGAGTGCTTGAACTCATGCCCCATCCCTCCGAGATAGCACCATAAACTTTACAGGGAACTCTGAATTAGGACCTCTTAATATCTCACTTCTTCCTTTAAAATCTTATCTAGTTTACATATAATCTTTAAATATTCACTAGAACAAGAAAAGGAACCCCAGTAACCTCTTTTCTAGCAATGTGTCCTGGCCTTGTTCTGTTGCTGCCTGACGCAGACTCTGTGCCTAGGAAACAGGGAGTGGAAATTCACAGAGGTCTAGCAGGATCTTGTAATGTTGATGTTTCCCAAATATTATCATTAAATATTTTCAAGCATCTCTGTTACTGTTGCACCACCAGCATGTTAGGGTAGATGGCACCTGGATACAGATGGTGTATTTAGAAGTGGTGTGGATGACAAATCTGAGATCAGAAAGGAAATCTTCTCCCACTAAAGAATCACATTTATGATTTTTTGGCCAAAGACTTAAAACTTGGATGCTGCACAGCCACTTCATTCCTAATCCTGACAAACATTAAAATTGTTGAATGGAACAAGCTGTTTTATCTGTCTGTTATATCTCCCTGTCGGGCCCCCTGGAAGTTTTAACAGGCCAGCTCTTGATGCCTGTTTTTTATGAATATGAAAATCAACCTCTGTCTAAAGTAGCTAGTTAATGCTTTCTATCTACTTATGGCAGGAACAAGGCTCAAACAAACCCTTGTTTGAGTAAATTTCGTATTGAAACTATTCATCACCAATATGTGCTAAGTGGCCTTCAAACTCTTCTGGGGTTGAAAACTTTTACAGTTTCAGGTAGGGAGCAATACAAGGCAGCTGGCTATCACAAAACCCCTCTTGTTCAACAGTTTCCATCTTGCTCAGCACCCAGACGAAGTCACAGAGAAGACCAAATAACAATTGGGATTTCATTGCCCTCCATACATTGCAGGTAGAACTCACCATGGTACAGAAGGCCACATTTTGGCTGTGCTTTATTCCCAGTGCCTGGCAGGCACGGGGCTGTGGATGGAAGTGAACAAAGCATGAGTCATCATGGGGGAGAGGGAAGTGCTGTGTTGTGAGTGGGAGGAATCATTTGGATGAGCTGGCAGAAGCTGTGACTGCCGCAGGACACAATGATCAGTCATTACTCCTGAACTTAGTAGACCAGTGGCCTGAAATAATTCTTTACTTCCCTTGCCTGATGACTGTACCCTCCCTGGTAAATGTGGATGTCTCCATGGTCTTCTCTGAACTAGTTAACTTCTGACTGCGACTTTGGATTGTGAATGGGTTAGGGCCACCTCTCATGTGGCAGATATTGGGGGATCCACCAAAGTCCTATTACCAGGAAAGGACTCTTCGAATGGCTAAGAGGATGTTTGTAAGACACACTGCATGGACTTCAGGTCTTTTCTTTAGCTCTGTTTGAGGGTGGACTACACCTAGGGTATTTGTGAGCATAGGGAAAGGGCTGACAGTCTCTGATGATGTCTATCAGAAATGTTTTCTCTGCAGGTGCAGAAGCAGATCAGCCCAGTGTGATAACCACTTTTCCTGCTGTATTAGGTGAGACCTTGCAACACAGCATGACAGGGACAAGAATCCCTTTAAGACATCCTAGTTGCAAGTCTATCCCAGTACCTATATGCCCACCACATGCATCTTATGAAATGGAGACACTCATCTTCAGTGTTTGCATGGCAATTCTGACACTGAAGAGAGGCAAGTGGGCCTCACATTGAGGGGTCTTGGCTCAATGGCAAGGCATAAGGTGAGGGATCAGCCCTAAGCCTATTTCCTAGCTTTGCTGCATGCTTTCTTCCTTTGGCTACACCTCATCCCAAGGATTCTCCGACGTCTCTCTTAACTGTGGTGAAAGCAGGAGCCATGGAAGAAACAGGAATAAACATTTCCCTCAGCTCGAGCTCTTTACTTTATAAAAGCTGCTTTCATCCCCTGTGGCAGCTTGTCAGAATTAGAATCAAGTGACCTTAAGTGTGTTTATCTTTTCATTATGCAATTAGCCACATTGCAGGATCCTGTGATTTCTTTTTGTGACTTAATCCTTGTAACTGAATTGCAGAGCTCTCCTAGAAATAGACTCAATAGAAACTTGGGAATAGTAATAATTACAAACTTCCTGAGCTTTTCAGTCTCCCAAATTAACGTATGTTTTAATTAGCTATTGGTACTTAATTCACTCCTAGAGGCAGTTCATTTAAACCATTGCAAAATAATTTTAATGTTATTTCCATTTTTGCATCAGAATATAAAATCAATGCTTAAAATATATCTAGAAAGTTCATACTTCTCGTTCACGTTTTCACAATGAGTTTCAGAGAGAAAAGGAAGAGAAAGACGATTTTCATTTTACCTACAGTTTTTCAGTGCAGTGCAGAACAAATTCGGTGCTTAACAGCCCCACCTCCTGGTGAAAAACAAGGAGAAAACAAAACATTGGGGGTTTCGCTAAGGACGTACGTTCCCTGGCGATTTTTTCTAGTTCTAGCTTATGCAATGGAACCACTTTTTTACTTTTGCACTTTTGCATGAGAGCTCTGGAGCATGTTTAGAGCTTTTTTTTTTTTTTTAACTTTCACCCTGTATTCCCTCTTTTTTTTTTTTCTCAGTTTTCAGGGATATTTTAATCTTTGCTTGTCTCCTTCATGACTCCTTTAAAAATAGCTGAGAAATCCATTCGTTGTCCTTTTATGCCTCCCCATAGAGAAATCCAATGCTACAAATAAGGAAAAACACAGCAGGGTTTGGGAACTTCTGAAGCTATTCTTGTGTACAGTGTCTCCAGGAGTTAAAGTATTAGACAATGAGGAATTCCAAGATGGTGTAAAACTTGGAGAATAAATCATTAGGTGTCAGAAAACAATTATACAGTAGTGTGGATCAGGCTGCACCTGCCCTTAGAAAGGACATTCCCTGTGTGGCTCTCTTTCCTGTGCAAAAGTCTATATTTCCAGTTCACTTTCTTTCACAGCAGCCTCCTAACAGCAACTTTAATACTTTTTATCTTCCTCCACTGATTCCTTGTCTCTAGAAGGGGAATTATAAAACTGATATGAACCCAGAATGTTTAATAACAAGGAAGGGACTACCAGCATTTGGGGAGATGAAAACAACCTACATTCAATCCTTGGAAGTGTCATAAGGACAGCGAAAAGGTCACAGACTTCATTGCTAAACAGAGCATGTAAGAAAGGAGTGTGGCATGCTCAAGAAGAGGGGCTAGATGCTTCACAGTGAAAGGCACATTCGGTATAAATCATGGGCAAGCTTGCTTAAGTTTGCCACTTTTACTTCTCTGATTCAGTTTCTGCTTCAACCTCTGTGCCATCTTAGGCTTGCCAGTAGTTCTCCCCCCCAGTTACCTGTCAGCCCTCATCTTTTGCAACCTAAGGATTCCCATCATCATGGCTGGCCCTGCAGCATCTTGCAGAGGGAAGACTGTGTTTTGCAGTTAGCTGCCTTATGAGCAAACTTCTGAAGAGCAGGAGAAGTGATGAAACCTCAGCCTACTTTATACAACCTGCTGGGCAGTTGGCATCTGGTCAGGGTGAGCAGTGACAACAAGGTAGTTATATTCTAGAATTAAATGCAAATTAAACCATGGTAAGGAATGCATTTTAAAGCATCACAGATAGAAGGAATGATGCGCTTTTACAGGTATTGGCTAGTGCATTTCTAACGGAATCTGTCCAGCAAATACATGTTTTAGTTTCATCACTTGTCTGTAGGGTTAAAATGCCTCAGCTAATGCTTTCCTACAATATGCCTTTAAATACTAATCAAGATCAAGCCTGAAGCTATTGACCCTGTTGCAACACAACACATTAGTATGCAAGAGAAACCTTCTCCACAGGCATCTGAAAGGGGCAAAGCAGCCCTGGGCCCAAACTTGGGCCCCACATAATCATTATTCTATTTGGAAGCTTAAAAAGTGCTGCATTAAATTTCAGGAACTATTGATTGCTCTTGAGGTGGTTATGCAAACTCAATTATGAGGTTTTGTTTTAGGGAAAGGAGTAAGAGGGCAAAAAATGAGTACATGCCAGGATTTAAGAGAAAATATACGTGATTGAGATGCATAGCAATGTCATGGAACCACAACTTCAAAGATCGAAGCCCCATCTGGCCAAACCCTTTCGGTTGCTCAGACATCACTTCGCACATTGCTTGAGGCTGCTTCAAAGAGTGTTCAGCTCCTTTTCATTGTACAGACAGCTCTCTATGGTTTGCTGTTTATTCTAGTTTAACAAATAAATTAAATCACTGGGGAAGAAGGAAAAGGAGGGGGATACCTGTGCACATGCCTGAAGGTTGAATTGAACCTTTTATCTTGTTTAAAAGGTTGTCTACAGAATGGAATAAATAGGAGTGTTATTAGGATGTGGGCTTCAGTTCTGACAGCTTCTAAACATATCAGCATACGGAATAATTTGGCGCTTAAATAATTTGCCAAAATGGGCTAACTTGATTCACCTCTCACAGAAGCAATCTCCAAGAATATTCCACCTCATCTACTTTACCTACAACATTTGTCACCAATGCAAGAACCAAAGTGAGGTCCAGTTCAGCCCATACTGGTGGAGAATAAAAGCCTAATAGGACTGAAATAACTAGTAATGTTGACTCACCTCCCAGTGACAGAAATCACTCCCATGTCAAGTATTGGATTCCTTGGATGTGTCATCAAAGATATTTAGGAAAAGACACTGAAAATGAATCATGCATCTTCTCATCTCTTGCTGGACTCTTCAGGGAGCTTGTAACGTTGCTTCCATGGTGCACTTAGCCATATATATAAAAGAGGAGATGGTTTTTCCAGGCTGTCAGGACAAAGCTTCTCAATGAGCACTAAATTCACACAAACCTCTCTGTCAGTGCCTGGGGCTGGCAAAGGGGAAATAGTGGCAGGACTCAAGAATTTAAGCAAAGAAGATGAAGGCTGTATATAACTGAAGCAAGAGAAAATGTGCAAGGAAAACCACAATCACCAGTATTGCTTGTGTGTTAGAGCCTCTAGAACACAACAGGGAGAACAGTTTATAACTAATAAACTAAGAAACAGAAGTATTTTTGCTCAAAAGAATGAGTATAATCTTACAAAGTAATCAGTTAATAAATTGTTTATGAGCATCTCATTGCAGTATTGGACCTTTGAGCTGTGTTGGATTACTACATGAAAAGCATTGGGATTGCTGTGCAGACCCAATCATAGTAAAAATTTAATCAAAGGAATTGCTATGTGAGTAACAAATAAATAAACAATTCAAACAGTTTATGATTTCCTGGTAAATACCGTTTTAATAGTTGCTTCCTAATATTCAATTCTTTGGGCTTATTATTCCATTCACAAATGTTTTTTGTCATTTATTGAATTTGAATGTAGATCTATTGTAATTTTTCACTGAGGAAATACAATTAATAAATTAATGATTATCAATAATTAATATATATAAATAATATATAGCTGTTGATAAATTAATAATAATGCCAGTGGGTAAGAATTGAAAGCAAATACAAAGTCATTTCATTCAAAGTGGAGAAAGTATTAGGAAGGATTAGAAGACCAGTGCTACCAGCAATGTTTCCTGTGACTGTGAGTAAGCCATGTCACTTTGGGATAACTTTATGTCCCCTTTTGACTCATCATTTACTTACCCACTTCTAACTTTGTAATGTCACACATTCTTTCAGAGGATTCCCCAAAATCCACCTGTCCCTGTAAATCTAATGAGAAAGACAGTGCTGATGGTAGAAAAACTAATCAGCTTTCATCAGAGGGAACAGACCTGGGTTTTTTTCCCTCAGATGCATGATCAAGGCCTGAGTTCTGCTGACGTTCTTTACAATATCTTTTCATTTTAAAGATTCCTTAACAATCCCTCCAGATTTTCACACTGTGAAAGATAACACCAGGCTAAATTGAACAATGTTGTGATGGCTTTAATGAAACTGAATATACTGGGAGAAAATTTCACTCTCCTTTCCAAAGTGGACAGGTCTTTTTGTTTGGGTTTGAGGAGCAAATAATTTTGATTAAATGATCTTTATTCACACTGCTATGTACCAGATAAAATGGTCTTTCTTCAAGCTGCTCTTTATCAGACCAGAGAACTATGAGGCTGTGAGAACTGACCATCCCATTGCACTGTTGCTTTCCTCACTGGCTGTGACAGAATTAAATTTTTCATGTGGGAATTCCATAAGCATTTTTCATTATGTTTCTTCATAGAATCACAGAATCATAGAATAATTAGGCTTGGAAAGAACCTTAAGATCATCCAGTTCCAACCTCCCTGCCATGGGCAGGGACACCTCCCACTAAATCATGTCACCCAAGGCTCTGTCCAACCTGGCCTTGAACACCACCAGGGATTAAGCATTCGCAGCTTCCCTGGGCAACCCATTCCAGCATCTCACCACCCTTACAGTAAAGAACTTCTTCCTTATATCCAATCTAAACTTCCCCTGTTTAAGTTTGAGCCCATTACCCCTTGTCCTATCACTGCAGTCCCTAATTAAGAGTCCCTCCCCTGCATCCTTATAGGCCCCCTTCAGATACTGGAAGGCTGCTATGAGGTCTCCATGCAGCCTTCTCTTCTTCAGGCTGAACAGCCCCAGCTTTCTCGGTCTGTCCTGTAGAACCGGCCTCCATCCTCCTCCCGGCGGGGACACACCCCCGGCAGGCAGCGGGAGCCGCAGCGTGCCCGGTGCGAGAAGACCCCCAATCAGCTGCACCGCTGGGTCAAACGACAGGCCACGCCGGGGCCAAGAGGGGCCGCTGCGGAGGTGCTCTGAGGGGCTGTCTGCTGCTGGCGGGGCGGGCCCAAGGGGACAGGGGCGTGGCCGAAGGGACTGGGGCGGGCCCTGGGCTGCCGCCAGCACCAGCAGTGAGCATGGAGCGGGCGGCGGGGATGTTCACCTGCTGGGGAGCCGCGCTGGGGGCTGCCGTCTCCGTCCCCGTCCTCTTCCTCGTGGCAGCGCCCTACATCAGGTTTGTTTTACAGAGCGCGGCCCTAGGCCTTCGCGCTTGTGCGGGTAGCCGCGGGCACCGCGCCGCGCCGCACCGCACGGCGGTCAGGTCTACCTGCGTGCTCGTGTGACGGGAGTACTAACGTGGGACTAACGGGGATCCTGTTTTCTTGCCGCGCTGCGGCAGGCTCTATTCACGCGTCCCCAGCTCCAGCGCCTCAGTAGCACTAACGCGCTCGCGGCAGGAGCTGGGGCTCGGCTCAGCCCTGCCACCGCCGGCGGCGCCTGCTTCGGCGGCTTCCCGGGCCTCTGAGCCGCCCGGAACTCACTCTGGGGCCTGCCTCAGCCCGCGGACCCGGCCGGGTGCGGAGAGAACGGGCCGGGGGACCGGGGAGCCCCGGGGGCGTGGGGCCCGCCC
>JANHGB010062395.1:18166-29621 GCA_026283785.1 Coracopsis vasa
GTAATGGGTTAAAACTTAAACAGGGGAAGTTTAGATTGGATATAAGGAAGAAGTTCTTTACTGTGAAGGTGGTGAGGTACTGGAATGGGTTGCCCAGGGAAGCTGTGAATGCTCCATCCCTGGTGGTGTTCAAGGTCAGGTTGGACAGAGCCTTGGGTGACATGGTTTAGAGTGAGGTGTCCCTGCCCATGGCAGGGGGGTTGAAACTGGATGATCTTAAGGTCCTTTCCAACCCAAACTATTCTATGATTCTATGAAGTATTATGTGCTCAGGGTATTGCTATCTAACAGATAGAGCCAGGACAAATACGTGTTTTCACAAAACTTTTCTTAGTTATGGTAAGTATGGAATTACTTAGAACTACAGCAGGAAGAAATGCTTAACACAGACTTTTCAAATTAATTATTTCCTTGGGAAAATCATTTGTTTGTTGTTACTGAGCATATATGTGTTTCAAACAAAAAGATCATTATTGCATGAAGGAACTTTCATGTCTGTAGCTGAAACAAGGTGGAAAGACATGAAGGACATGCTCAGCAATGTGGTCATATTATTTGGTTTTGGAGGTTCCTTGTAGCATAGAGCAGAAACCATTCTAAATGGTAGACAAGCATGCAGTTTACCATTTTTAAAGAGATTTATTTCTTCCTTCACAAAGTTTGTAGTCAGAAGCCTCAAACGGGTAGAGATATTAACTTTTAACACTTCTCCAAACATTTTGATGCATCACTTGGCTGGAACAAACAAATGAGGGAAGAGAGCAGAAATAGGAGACTGGATACTCTTGTGTCTACCTAACACACCTGACTCATGCTTTAGAGAAGCTGAGTGACTGCTGTGTGAAATCAATAGTAGAATCCCAAATGGTTTTAAATGACACACTGGTTCACTGCTTCTTCAAAAAATGGGAACTCTGATGTGGTATCTGCATGTTTTTGTGCTGTTTTGTCTGAATCAAATTGGTTTTGGAGGAGAGAAATAAGATAGTTGGACATTCAGAACATCCATGGTGTTGGTATAGACCTCTACTGTGAAGAGAAGTCCTTTCTGTCTTTCTTAAAACTAAACCCTGAAGTTAAAAGAGAAAGGAACAACTGGCTTCAGTGTACTCTGAAGAACACCATAGTAAATCCTGACTAATTCTGTTGCTTTAGAGGATTTGTTCTGGATTTCCACTGCTGTGTGCCCAAGAGGCAAGACCAAATTTTGGGCCAATCACTTAGGACTTCAGCTGAAATACTGGCCACAGGAAAAAGGACAGAATGAACATTTCAACTGGCATCAAATAATCCTCCCTATTTTATAATACATATTACAGTTCGTTTGTCTTCATCTTAGTAGATTTGGCATTCATTTAGTTGCAGTTTTCATGTATAATTTTGCCAAATCCCAGTTTAAGGGCAGCCATATCATCCTTGTTGCCCAGGGGAAGAGAAGACAATATTGAGCATATTCACTCATTTGCTGTTGAAGAGAGTGTAGTATTGCTGTTCTTTAGTTCAGTCTCCTTACTCCAGAAAAGGGGAGAAACAGAAATAAGGTATCATGTTATGACAGAATATTTAACTCTGGGAGTTGCTTTGTCTCAGTTGTGACATTATGTGTCACTATCTGCCTTATAATCTTCATTTCTTTGCTCAGTATATTAATTACTGATTTATTTCTTTCTCAGTCTTCATCATGAAGTGACTTCAAGATCAATGTTTCACTCTCCATTGTAATACTAGAAAAAGTAATAAGTAGAAACCTGATCATTACTAAAATTTCTGTTAGCATCTTCAAATACAACTAGCTTTATTATTATTGCTTTATTATAAATTATTAACAATTTTATAATTATTAACAACTATTAATTTTATAGTATTATTATGTATTATTATTGCTTTATTATAAATTACTCATATCGTTATATTAATATTGTAGCAGCATTTGAAATCACTGTATGTGCTGTACAGAGACAGCCTCAGTTCTTTTGAATGCTTCTCTTTTATAATGGGAAGATACTTTGATGAAATAAGTCACTATATTTAGTGTTAAAATTGAGCTTAAAGAGACAAAGGAAGCATTGTTATCTCACTTTATGGAGGGACACTTGGAGAGAAGTGACATGCTGAAATCTAAAGATGGAGCCGGAGGCAGAACTGGAAATAAATTGATATCCCAAAGTCCTTGTCCGGTGCCACACACTGCACATCTTGTCATCCTTTCCAGATTCACTGCCTCTTTCACTTTGAAAAGCCAGTTAGAGAGGACCAAAAGAAGTCACTAAGATTTGTCAGGTTTACTTCTGCAGTACTAACTTCTCTTCAAGTGTCTCCTAGCGACTGAGAGAGCCTCCTAGTTTAGGACACTGGATAACTGTAGGAGTGGGAATAGCTCTTGATACCGATCTCTTCTCATCACGTCAGAACAACTCTTGTTGACCTCAGACCCTGGTGCATCTATGCCATTGCAACCAGAGAGCAGGGCTTCCTGGGGTGGGGACGTAGCTCCAAGCTGTGCCCACTTTTCACCTCTGCAAATTGGAGTCCTGCAGCAGGCAGCACCACCAAGTGCAGAATTTACTATGTGTTGCTACTCCTATTGCAAACACAGCCAAATGATCTTGGCTGTTGTTAGTACTCACATAATTTTGCTCTTTTCCACAGACCCATAGGGAAGACCATGAGGCTCATCTCTGGAAGATGAAAGGTTCACCATTCTCATTGGAGAGTAAAAAAGAGCAAAAATACAACTTTGGCTAGTTTGTCTCAAATGTTTTTCAACAAAGTATTATATCTAACAGGGAACTGTCAGTAAAAAGAAGAATTCAGAGGGCTTTTATCTTCTATAATTTCATTTTATTGTATTTGTAGACTTGAGAATAGATTCTGGCTGTTAACGACTGAAGCATTGCCCTAAACTTCAGATAGTGAGCTCAAGGAGCCTTTCAAAGAAAACACACATGCACACAAAAAGCAATATAGTTTAAAGGTTAGATTTCTTCTCAGTTTCAAGGTTTCTGTATATCTTTGCCCTAGAATGATTGTGTTCTCCAGCTGGCAGCGTTTACTCCCCACATATTCTACCCCTGTGGAAGTCATGTTGCTTCCTCCAGTTGAGCTGGCCTTTCATAGATTTAGGTCTGATGGGCTGGATAAGCAAACCCTGTTGAACATGAAAGAGAGAAGAGGCTCCTTAAAAACTAAAAACAAAACCAAAAAAGCCGCAGCCACACAAACCACACTTTTATGTCCCACTTGGTCCTTTGTGGAGCTCAGAATTGCAGCTGGCTCTGGCAGCAAACAAAAATGTGGAAACCAGCAAATATCAGGAGAGGTTTGGGAAGGTAAAAAACCAACCAAACAGAACCAAACAAAAAGCATATTGGTCATTTGGACCAATCTTGGTAAAATCTCTTCACCTTTGCTCTCACATGTAACTAGGGTCATTGGGTACCGTGCTGGACATGAAGAGGTTGCTACCAACAGATGTAAACTGGTCCTTTAAAGTAAGAATGCAGCTGTGCATGACAGCATTTGTCATGAATTTGTTCACTTGTCTTAGAGGAGGTAGCAGTTGTGCTGCAATTTCCCATCCTATAATAATAATACTTTCCCAACAGTTACTCACATTTGTACCCAGTCGAATACAATCAATAGACATCTGTTAGTATGTGAATGACTGTACACTGGTACCTGTTTACTGCTAATTAAGCTTCATTAGTGCTTAGTTTGTCTTCAGAAGGGGAAAAAAACCACTATAGTTAAGGCTAGTATATTATGTGGTCCCATATTTTCCATTTTCTGAACTTGCATTCTAACAGGACCATTAGTCTGCAGTACATTTGTCTGTATTTAAATGTATCTACATTTCCTTGAAAAGACCACCTGTTCATAAAGACCATCTTTTTCATGCTCCCTGCAGTAAACTTTACAGAGTGGTAGAATTAGCAAAGGACTGTATTTCAATGAAAATATATGCGGATTGAGACTAGGTAAAGCTGTTCTGTACACATTAGAATGGTTCTGCACTGGAAAGATTGTAATTAGCTTCCTCCTTCACTTTTACAGAGTTTTTAATCTGCACTGAATTCTGCCACCTTTCACTGAGTTAATTTTGTTCTTTCTACCTACACCTGAATGGAATGTACCAAGTGGCAAATTGCTAGAGCAGTAATTGTGGTGCAGCTGATTTACTTCATAGAAAATGCAGCACTTACATGTTAATTTTGGTTGGATTTATCATAAATAGTCACTTTATAGACCTGCAGTATACAGGTCTGGATTCCACCTTACCATAATAACACTGCTGCTTTATTCTTCAAATTGTCACGTTGTAGAGTTAGGGACTATTCAATTTTAGAGTGGCCTGGATGAACAGCAGGTTGTTCTCCTTTAAATAAACAATTCTGTTCAATTTAATCCTATGCATAAACTTCAAAGAGTAGACTAAACTGCACGTCAGTGATACGGAATTCCACCACCATAAAGACACCCATGAAAGAACGTGAACTGCCCCCCAGGAGGTTAGAAGCATAAAAAAGTGCACAGGCGTGCTATAAATATTGGTACTGTTTTCATGTTGCACAAACCAGATTAAATATTCCTGCTACTTCAATATAGAAAAAATATGCAAGTACAGCTTTTTGTGACCTGCACAGACATAACCATGGCAATAGAGAGCAAACAAAATAACATTCTTATCCAGAATTCAGACAAGAGGATAAATGTTAACTCCACACAAGAGTTAAGATAAACGTTTGTTGTTGTTTAACAGTTTATTTCTCATACAACTGAAGCATGAACACTGGGCTTTCGTAGAAACCTAAGCAAAACACAGAACAATTGCAACCAGAAATAATGAACTACGCAGTGCTGAAGTACTTGGAACATGATTAAGTTTTTTGCCCAAAGATGAAGGGAAGATTCTTGTCATTAGTTAATAGCTTCTTCTCAAGCAGTAAAATCAGTGTAATCAACAGTAAGAGTGTCTGTACTCTAGCCATTAGCTCTATTGAATTGTCTCACAGAAGTAAATTACTGTATATCAGCCATAAACAAGTTGCTGCTATATGGAGCACCTCAGTGACAGTTCTGTACTGTGGGGCTTATCAAACCTTCAATTTCAATATGACCTACTGTATACTCTTATCAGAAGCATATGCAGCTCTTCTATGATAAGATACCTTCTGTGTCAGAGAGAATGTCAACAATTTTACTGTCTGTATTCTCCACATACTATCCTCCAGAAGAGCTTCACACAGTAGATGAGTTATGCATAAATGCAAAAAGAGTTTCCATTTTATTAGGAATTATTTTTTCCAACAAAATATGCAGGGTTAATGAAAAAAGACCTGGGACAATATTTTCACAAATAGTGTATCTCGTTACGCTTTAGGTGGGTCATGTTTTTACAGGCCCTTTGTATTCACTCTTTTCAGAATATTAATATGGATATGCTTTTTGTGTGAAAGCAAAAGGCATCAGTGGGGTTTTTTTCTGATCCAAAGCTCTGGTACAGTATCTAACACTCTCCTGTAACATTTGCACCAGATCCACACTTGAATAATGGTGACATACCAAAGCCCAGTTGATATAACAGTTTACTAAGAGCAAAAAAAGCATGTTTAAGGCTTCTAAAGCAGGAAGCCTCAGTAAGGCATGTAATGATTTGTCTGTTTTTTTCCTTAGCCATTTGTGAAAGGTATTCTGACAAATAAGCAGCTGTAAGTCACAACGATGGAAGACAGTGTAAAGTTTTTGGTTACCTGTTCTTTGGGGTAGTTGCAAGTGAGCTCTGCCTGAGGTGCAGGTCAGGGGAATGTGAGGCAGCACTGGACCAAAATACCTGAGGCTGTGCTGGCATCATGGTGAACGCAAGCTAATAAACCTGGTAAGCTTGGGCTTTCCACCTTGTCAATGAGGTTGTTGCATTTGAATCCATGCCAACCTGCGTCTCACCTTCTGGGTGTGCAAACAGTGAGGTTTCCTGTTTTCAGAAGGCTGTAGACAGAACCATAGCTGGGAGATAAGGGGTTTTCCAGGGAGAGAGGCTCTGATTTGTCACTTTTGTAGTTGACAGGAGATATTTTTCCCATTTTGAACTAGGACCATTTTTGAAGGCTTCTTTTTCTCTAAAAGTAGGTTGATAAGCTATAGAGTACAGTAATTAAAGTGTGTGCTAATGAGGTGTTATGCTGCTACATAGATTAGGCTATAGAAAAAACCATAATCAGTGCTCAGATTTCGTCCAATACCCTCCCTATCTGTCAATAATATGACAGGAATGCAGGGATCCTAACATCGAAGAAGCAGTATTAGTCTTTGGATTTGTTCAGATTTTACATTTATATTTTGAAGATACATAAAGGCATGAAAATGGAAAATTATTGGGGTTTTATTTTGTCTGTTTCTGTTTAAGAATGGTAGAGTTGGATTAACAGTGGAGAGCACAGGGTAATGGTCCTTAAGAAGTGCAGATGGATCTACACAACTTATGAAAGTCAGTATCTGAATATGCAATTAAGCACTATGGGGAAGCTCTGGAAGTGCTGAAATGAAGTGTGTCTTTTTGAAAATCCAGTGAACTTCATAGGCCCAACTGTGTATGATGCGGTTCAGTCTATGCCTGCAAGGAGTGTGTAAACAAGTGAGGTTTAGTAGGAACATGTCCTTGAGCTTGCTTTCAGTCGCTCGGCATTACTAAGAATCATGTCCTATTTTCGATATAAATGACAGTATAATAGGCATAAAGCAAAGTGTACAACTTTAATTGCAGTTACCGAACTATTTGTTTCTCTTTGTGATACTGTTCTGCCCCCATTGTGCTAGTGATGATCTTGAGAGCATTTTCTCTTGTGACTTTTGTGGCTGTTGTTTGATGTCTTCTTGGTTCTTGAGACTTAGAGATAACATTTGCTTAATGCTTCTGAAGTCCTCCGTCAAGTGGCTCTGCCTGCAACTACAAAAGTGATTCAATCAAAGATTGCTTCACACTTGGCTTATTACAATTCCCTTTTCAAAAGACCTCCTGTTTTTCTGTGTCTTGCCCAAATGGGCTACTCAACTTACACTGCTGATTTTCATGCTGCTCACATGGTCCAATGTTATTCAGATATGCTGTTTGTCCATTTAACTCAAGTCTAGTTTCAACGGTCTGCAGCTGGCTTTTAATACCCACTAGGTAATGGAAGCACCCTACTTCTGTGTTCTAATTTCTGGGCATTTCCAGGTGTTTGTGTGATAATCTGTTGCTGCTCTCTGCATCCTTTTTTCTTTCAGTTGTGGACATCTGTAGAACCTTCTCTCACAAAACAGAAGCAAGAGCATTTCAGAGTTATTGAAATGGATGCTTGCAACTGCTGTATGGTGATAGCTGCAGTGCTTGTGAGAGTCACTGTATACATAATAATTTATGATAATTAAGTAGATGGTGCTTAAAGTTACAACAGCATTTCTCACAGAAAAGCGTGTGAAGTCTTCATAGCTGAAGGCAGTAATATTGGGTTTCTAGGTTGTTTTGATACTTGTGGAAGGCAGGACCTGATGCAAAGAAGAGGTGTTTCTCTTCACCAGATACCTGGGTATTTCTGCTGTATAATTTTTCAAGCCAGTCACCAAAAGAAAGATTACCTCCAGGAAAAAAAAACCTGTCTGTCCACTAATGCCCACGGACATTAAAATCTGCAGCATGCCTGGCAGCGCTCTGGGGATAGCTCAGTCGTGACATTTAGCCCTGTCTCTGCGTGGCTGTTTAGGAATATGATGGTAGCTCCCTGTTCAGCTGTCTGTATCCTGAGATGGTCTCTGGTGCTTGTTAAAGGAGTTCCCCACTCCCTTATTGCACATATTTATAAGCACTATTTAACAGAGGTAATAAATATAGAGATTGTTTTGTACAAATGTGCATCAGTGACCGCCTTGTCTGTACTCGTGCTGTTACTGTAGGACCCTAAATCCTTTAGCAACTTTGTGGATAAGTGAGAATTGCAAATACAAGCCTCAGAAACATCTTACACTCTGCATATAACCTCTTCATTGCATAAGCAGATTCCCTTTGCCCCTAGACAAGTCCTGCCCACTTTTTGTGTTTTCAGTGTAGTAGTGGTGTTGCTTAGAAAACATCACCTTCAACAGGAAAAGAAATCAATATGCTCTCAATGCAATCGTTTTTAGACTCAACTTCTTAAAACTAGCGTGAAATTAACTGAAAGCTGAAAGCTGAAAGTTTGATGTCAGTGTCCTAAATCAAATTAAAATTGAGCTAGAATCAAGCACAGCATAAAATCTTATATAAATAAGTTACATATTCAATCTATCTTCATTAGTTTAATCTTACTTGATAGAAGCTCAAAAATTTTAATTTTACCAAAAAAAAAAAATTTAAAGTTCTTATTTAATGAAAATAGCAATTAAATGTAATGCTGTGTTCTGATTCACAGGATTGTTTCATTAGAATTTCCTGCGCTGGTATACTGGATGTAAATCGTTCTTGCCAGAGATGGGTGAACTGTTACTGATATGCAAAAAGTTCTGCTTAAAGGAAGCTAGAACTGTAAAATTAAACTCTGAAGGATTAGGAAAAGGCAGAATTATGGCTGCCTGTGTAGCTTTAATTTGGAATATGAATGTGATACAGTCTTGAAGAGTCAATCGCAAGCTGCTACTTTATTCTGTACATAGGATTTACAAGATCAAGTGTTTATTTTTATCTGCATCATTCAGCATGAAGTTCCAGTGCTCAGATGCCATCCAAACTCTGCCCTGAACACAAGGTTATTAATGTCCTCCAAGCTTTCCTACAGAGCCTCTCAGCAGAGTATCTGAAAGTCTCTGAAGCATTAATACATGTATTTTATATTTTAAGTAATGCTCATTCTCTGTGGGTGACAACTTAGCTTTAGACTTTGATTTATTTTGCATACTTAGCAACTTAAGTGACAGGTTCAGCTCATGGCTCTTAGATGCTACATTTACACTTGTCATTGCTCAGGATTTCTGCAGACCAGGCCAGCGCGCTTCATGTGAATGCCCAGAAGGTGACCAACTGTGAGATGTTCTGGCTGAGGTGACTTTCCTAGCAGTACAAAATTGTGTCAGAGAAAGGGATGGAATCAGTTCTGTTATACAGTGTTTGATTTACTTATCTATGGGGTTATCTATGGGGTTATCCTTAGCCTTTTCCCTGTAACAGTCTTATGCATAATTTACAGTGCTTTCTCAAACATCTCTACCAGACAGAGCAAGGACCGTATCACAGAAAGCCTCATGTAGCCGTGGTGTGCTGCTAGAAATCTCTCAAACTTTGCGTGTTATCACCCCTTTCTTGAAACAATATTTGCTCTATTATTGCTTTTGACTAAGTGTTTTAACCAATAATTAAGCATCTGTACTGCATTGCTTATCAGCATATAGACCAATGTAAGTTTAACTTTCCAAAGCAAAGTCAGTGGGGATCCTGGTAGGCAGAGGCTCCTAGGAATAGCCCTGTTAGAAAACCCCATGGTCTGCACTACAGCTGTTGAACTGGATGCTAAGTGACCTACAAGGCTTTCTGGAAAACCTGCTCATCCCTTGTGTGAGCACCTGGTGGACCTAACACTGTACGATCATCTGCACTACTATCTGATCTCTAGAGGTGTCTCTTTCTCTGCAAGGTGTCTTTAAGCCTGTCACGGCCCCTGCTTTTGCAGGCTGCTTTCAAGGATTGATGGACCTTGGATTGCTCTTGTGTCTTGTGCTCTTTGTGAGGGCAGGATCCCTTTGGTTTGCTTTCCTGCCTGGCTGTGATGCAGAGATGTTGTTGGCTGATTTGATCTCTTGTGCAGCTCAAGGGGAACTAAACGGAGGGGCACAGGTTTTCTGTATTTCAAAGGGCAGGAGAAGTACAGTTAAATTTTTCTTATGCACTCTCTAGTGATTGAGGAAGGGAAAACTCCAGCATTATACTTGAGAAGCCTTGGGATTAAATTATGTCGTTTAAGAACTCCTTAGCCTGTCTTTCAAGTCTATGCACTTTGGGGAATAATCATTTTTCTTCTGCTTTGCCTTTGAGTTGTTCGTGTGTCATATCTCTCATGACTAGGAACTGCAGCTTTATGGTACTTTGGATTGGATAAACCCCCTTAGCTTTGAAACGTTAAAACCTTCAATTACTTGGAGCTGAAAACTATAAAGGCCAAACATTTTAAACGTGGGCACCTGAAGTTGACAAGAGCTACAGGTATTCATCACCTCCGAAAAACCAAACCTGTCATTTAGGTAGCTAAATTTAGTTGCAGGTACCCTGCTTTTGCCAGCCTAGTTTCATCGCTGAGTCCTACAGTATTACTCTGGATCACATGGTCTTTCCCTTGCCCTTTGCACTTCTGTTACATGTTTTCCTTTTCCTTCTAGAGAAAGGCTGGAATTTATGTTTAAATGTTCAGGTTATAATGCCCTCTTGATTCTCCCAGAAGTTGTTCCCTGACAAACAGATCCCTCCTGCTCTTTTTGCCAAAAGTACCTATTGGGTTCAGCAGTCTAAAGCAAAACTGGGCCCTAAAAACCTGCTTAGAAAGGTCTGCATCAACTTACCAAAGATAAATACTAGTCTTCCATTGTCTGGGTGAGCCTCTGGCCTGTTTTGCTGTCCTTAGCCTCTGTCCCTCCAGGCTGTGCTCTCTGGCTATCACAATGCATGTCCCCTGCTCAGGATAGCATAAAACAAAATCTGCCTTTCAAAATCTGCCCCTTGAAATGTGTTTGGGCACTATGAAAGCTGTTACCTGACGCCTAAGTTTTGGCTGGTTCCATACTTCTGAAGGAGATAAGGAATCAAGTGTGGGCTTGATTTCTTTAACTCATTTTCTGACTGAGGTAGCAGAACAAGTATGGACAAATGGGCAACAGTGGCTTGTGCAGATTTAGGTGTTTACTGGTACAAGTGACCACAGAAATAAATCTATGAGCAAAGAAAATTTTTTGAGAGATTTGTATTTATAAGATGAAAAGCCCCTGAAAGAATCTAACGAGGCTGGGACTAAACTGCGTTTCCATTGCCGTGATCTTCCGCTTCTCCTGATTGTGAATGCTGAAAATCTGCTCTGCTTTCCCAGGGTCCTAATACAAAATTCATTGTCAGAACTGGAAAGGCAGAAAACTAGCAAAGACAAAACTCCAAACAAACCTAAGTCTCAAACCTCCAAACAAGGAAGGAGATCTCTTAATTATAGTTGCACTCTAAGCAGATGTTAACAAGTCTATTTAAACCTTTTCTGACTATGATCTGTTGCTGGTCTCCTGTCCTCATCTAACTAACTAAGGAAGCTGGGGAGGGACTCCTCATTAGGAACTGTAGTGATAGGACAAGGGGTAATGGGTTAAAACTTAAACAGGGGAAGTTTAGATTGGATACAAGGAGGAAGTTCTTTACTGTAAGGGTGGTGAGGCACTGGAATGGGTTGCCCAGGGAAGTTGTGAATGCTCCATCCGT
>JANHGB010062399.1:0-14564 GCA_026283785.1 Coracopsis vasa
TGGTGAGGCACTGGAATGGGTTGCCCAAAGAAATTGTGAATGCTCCATCCCTGGCAGTGTTCAAGGCCAGGATGGATGGAGTCTTGGGTGACAAGGTTTAGTTTGAGGTGTCCCTGCCCATGGCAGGGGGGCTAGCACTAGATGATCTTAAGGTCCTTTCCAACCCTAACTAAGTATTCTATGATTCTATGATTCTATACACATCTGCTTTAGCTCAGCAAGTTGCCAGCTAAGTTACTATCAACTGGTGTCCACACAGTGACTTCGAAACACATCAACTTTCATCTTCTACCCTTTCCTCTTATACACGAGCCTCTCATACTTCTGAAACTACCTCATTATTTTTGTAGTGGGAGGAAACATCACCAATACAGAATGAAACCAAAACTGTCAGGAGAGAGCAGTCCCATTCTATGTAGTCTTTAGGAGACTGTTCAACGTGCACTGGAGAGCTGAGAGACTACAACATGGCCAAGGAAGTTTTATTTGTTTTTATAACAGATGATGCCAGCAGGCAAATCTGTTGATATAGAGGGCTTTTCAGTGAGGGAATTGGGGTTTGTGGGGGGAAAGGCTGAGGCTGTGTTGTGGGGTTTTTTTAATAGTTTTTTACACTTCCTGCATAATTTCACAGCAGCAGATTAAAAAACCAACCAAACAACAACAACAAAAAAACAAAACACAAAAACCAAACCCAAAAACCTAACAAAACCTAAAAACCCCTCCAAAAAACCCAAAGACCTTAACAAAACAACCCGCCCATATCAAAGATGATTATTTACAAGACAACTATGAAACACTATTCATAAAACAAAAATGTTTGTCTTATAAAGTAACTCAAGTTTGACTATCTGCCCTTAGCTTAAATATTTACCTTAAACATTATGAAGTATCAAACTCAATCAAGAAGTTATTAGAAAGGAATCTTGGAGTATGACGGGATTATTTTTTAAAGTTTGCTGGTAGCCTAGACCAAGATCATAGTAAAAAGAATAACTGAAGGATTGAAGAACATGCTTTATAGTCTTTCAGGAGCTCAATATATTTAATGTGTCAGAAAGATTAAAAAGATAATTTGTTTACAAGTGGGGAATACCTCCAAGGGAATAGAAGTTTTTTAGCAGAGCTGGTACAAAAGAGTTATATTAAGAACCAACAGCTGAAAAGTGAAGCTAGACAAGGCAATTTAATAAAAAATGTAAAGCAGATATTTTGATATTGAAGAGGCTCAGGGATACTTGAACATCAGCTAATGACTGTACTCACATCAGCAGATAATTTTTAGAAACAATTAGACTTACGAGACTTCTATCTGGTAAATCCTCAAATGCAAAATGAGCAGACCAAGATAACGTATATCTATTGCTGTGATCTATAGCTATACTGTTCTCTAGCTTTATACTTCATAGTACTAACACCTGGAGAACCATCTCACTGCATGTTTGGGAATAGCATAGCTGTTACACATGATAATGCATTTAGTTAACAACAGATTACACAGCACTCTACAAACAACACACTACCCTTCTCTCTGTCTCACAGAAG
Source organism: Coracopsis vasa (assembly GCA_026283785.1). NCBI lineage: Eukaryota > Metazoa > Chordata > Aves > Psittaciformes > Psittacidae > Coracopsis > Coracopsis vasa. The sequence continues at coordinate 1,546 of JANHGB010062399.1, forward strand.
GATAAAATAGGACTCGTACGTCTAAGTAAAATTATTCATTTGTACTGGGCTTACCTGCATATGTGTCAGCAGCAGTGAGGTGCTGCCCAGGCATCCCCTGTGTGGAGCAGCCGGTGCTGCCCAGTGCCAGACACAGCCACTTCCAGCCAGCTCCAATAGCCCCACCACAGGGCAGAGCTGAGCCCCTCAGCCATGGGCGGGTGCCTCAGGGAAAGCCTGGGATTATGGATAGAAAGAGCTAAAGCAGTATGTAGTAATACACATTAAATGAAGGCTAAGTCGTACTACTGTGCTATGCAGTATGAGAAAGTGAGATAACCCAACTCATCCCTAAATTAAAAATTCTTCACCATTCATTGCTGACTTTCTTTCAGTTAGTGATGCTGATCAACAGGATGGATGTAGGGACATTTATCAACTAGAAGAGTGAGCCTGAGCTGCAAAGCTCTGATCATATTCAGAGCTTTCTGCTGTGTCCCTGTGGTAAGCTTATGTTCTCAAGCTAAAGGAAGGGATGATTGTGACATATATCTTAATTTTCTTGTTACATGCAGCTAATAGCTCTTCTTGTACACCAAAGCTAGATAGACACTGGATATACTAGCGAAAACCCCATACAATTTTTGCAGCGCTGAGGAGGCAAGAATGCTACTGTACTTAGAAGGTTTGGCTGACATGGTCAAGCTTGATATTCAGACGGATTTACTTAGAAGGAATTGTAAATGATAATGCAGTGTAACAAAGTATTAAATATGTTGGTACATATCAGTGGGGGAAAATTAAAGCAATCGATCGATCTGAGAGTTCAGCATAAACAAATAATGCAAATATAAGGCTTAGTCAATTGCCCTCACAGACTGCTAAGTGAAGGGCGAGAATATGAGCTGCTGGAAAAAGTACTGCACCTAAAGGTAACTGGAGCCATTTTCAGTAAAGGCAGGCTCAGCTCAGCTCCAGCTGGACCCACCAAAATATGACTCCCTCTCTCCATCTCAGACTCCACAGTCCATGCCTAAAAAACATGCTTTGAATCCCAACCATTCTGTGGGTGTATTTAAAAGTAGAAAGATACAAACTCTGGATGAGATTCCAGAGAAACACAAGTGGCTGACCTGCACAAGTGCAAATTCATACCTACATATAAATACAGTCCACCTTTATAATGTCTTTTACCATTTCCTAGGCTACTGAAGTGAAAGCATTAAACCAACTAAATCAAGAACGCTCTCTTCCTTGCACTCCTCAGATAACATCCCATACAGTCAGAAGAATAGCCCCTGGAAGAATTTATCGCCTACTCCTTGAAATGTCTTTGTTAGGAAAGAGAAACTGAATCCCTTTATAATTAACATTTTATTTGGGTCATTGAATTTAAGCAGTTTGCTTTTTCCTTTCTCCTATATATGGTGCTATATGCCACGGTGTTTCTTCACAGTAACGCTTTATAGAGAAATATAGGAATTATATCCACTCAACTTCGGATAATCTAGTTCAAGCACAGAATGTCTGTCACTAATTTTGCAATGCATTTAGACCCTGAAGCTGGTGGAAGTAGTGGGATTAATATTGATTTCAAACTTCTCAGCCTGTTTTAAGAAAACATCACAAGCATGCAAATTAACCATTTGCTTCTAAATTTTCAAATTTTTGCAACAGCTTCACTATTCAAGACCTAGTGACCTAGTCACTGGGACTTCACTGGGAGAATTAGCCACTGCTGGCATGTGTGTGACTAAACAAGGTATCACCAAAGAAGAGAAAACTGTATTGCAGTTGTACAGTATAAAATCTCCAAAATTGTTCTAGCAGGCCTCTGAAGAGCTCAAGGTAGAAGAATTGATTAACCTTGATAAACCTAATATTTGTAAAGTATTGAAGAGAAGTTCATCACTGTGTGAAAGAACAGCTTACAAGACTGGCAGAATAAAGATATTTCATTCAAGAAGACATTCGGAGTGTTACAATGGATTAAGAGAGACTATTAGGTATCGCAGAAAGGCAGAAGTTGACAGGGGCAATAACAGATAAAAAGAAGAATAATGAGAGCTAGATATTACATACTTAGTAAAAAAAAAAACAACAACAAAACAACAAACCCAACAAAAAAGACAACAAAAACAACCCAGAAAGCCCAATAATATGATAGTCAACAGGGAATAAAGCAGTTGTCTGAAGGAAACATTCTGCCCTCAAATAATGACAACTCCCCTTGAAACAAAAATAAATACATCTGGAAAGCAAAAGAATCATACAAGTGAAAAATAAGCCACAGGTTTACTAGAAACACAAAAGACTTCCTACAATCTTTTAAATAGTTCCAAGGAGAGCTTCAGTCTTCTGAAATTGAATTCTTAACAGTGAAAATGAAAACAATCAACACTGAAACTTTACCAAATGGTTTTGAAAAAGGCAGTTTCTGGATTTAGTAGAAGTTTTACCTGCTTCAGTTTATGACTGGGAGATTATTTTTAAAGTAAAAGATGAATAAACACTTAGATACGCTTTGGAGACCATTTAAGTCAGTAACTGGGATGAAAGTTTCACATACTGCCATATGTTAAAGGTCTAAATATATCAAAAGTAAACTCCACCCTAAATATGTTGGCTATACAGAATTCTACTTTTAGTCATCTTATGAAAGCATCTCATATTTTCTGTGTCATTAAAAAAAAAACCCAAAAACAGGAATAAAAGAGGAGTACTTAATTTTTTTGATGGAAAACATTTAAGTATCTGAATAATCACTGAGGGGGAAAAAAAACCAGACAAGTTTGCTGAAAAGATTTTAAGACCTTCCCAATGAGGTATGGCAGAATAAATTTAAGTTAATGACTTTTCACAAGACTAAAATTGTGAGAACAGCCTCATGATGTGTCCAAAATGTACTTCTACAGTAATTATTTTTTTTGTCTAATAGCATCTGCCACAATCCCTGTTTTATTACTTGAGAGGCACAAAATCTTCAACCGTGTGGGGAATAGTTACATCCAGTTCTAATAATTCTTGGATTTCAAACAACCAGCTTCTGCCTTCCTCCCCTTAAAAGAACCTTTTATGCATCTAAAATGTATATTCTGTTTTCATGTACACTATCAAATTACTTTTTATTTCTGTTCTCTCCCACATCTCAGTTCCATTATCAAACATATTGCATGCATGTTAGTTCACTCAGCTCCTGTCCAAGGAAACTCACTCTTCCCCCAAGACCAAGAAAGAATCTAGGTGAGTTATAGAGCATGTACAATTGAGAGACCCAGCCACCAGCAGGATGCCACTAACATTCAATTCTTACAACGTATACACAGCTCTACAATATTGTTCCAGTAGGTTTTACACACCCAGATTCTGTTTGGGGCATATATGGAACCTAGGCGAGGCTGACACAGTGGACCTGGGATTATTTATAATTGCTCCCACTCACAAAATCTTTTTGAGAAAGTAAGGTGGAAATCTGATCTGATTCTGATTTTTGGCTGTTACAAATTTTATATACTGTTCTTAAAAAGCACACTAGTAGTAACAGTGTGAGATAAATTATAACCTAGTTGCTATTATCTGTTTCACATATCATTTAATACTTATAGTCCAAAAAGCAAATTACATTACACTGAAACAGGAACAGTTACTGTAAGAGGAATAAGCCTAATTATTTATCAAGTATGGAAGTATGAAAATGAGTAGATTTTAAGCTTTAAGTATAAAGGATCAGAAAGTGCTACCTTTTCCCCAACCCCAAGATGTCAAATATTACCATTAATTTATTTTCTTTATGACCTCAGAAACATAACTGTTTCAAGTACAGCATTTAGGAGGTAAGCCCATTAGTATAAAGGTAAACCTTAGTTTTCCACTATTTCTAACCGAGATGGAAATTAATTTTTAAAAAAATGCATTTTCTGGAAGAAGGATTTGGCACAGTATGAGCCTATATTTCCCCTGAGCTCCCAACATCAAAAGTACAATATTTTTCTGTGTGGTTTCAAGGATGAGCTCTGTTCAGCTTCAGGGTAACCTCTACTTTACACTGAAGGAGATAAAGATTTATCCCATTTCTACTCCTTCATGCTTTCCAGTAGCAAAACTGGACAGAGTCGATTATCCCTCAGTATCATTTTCTCCTTTGAAATTGAAAAGGAAGAGCACAATAAAAAGGAGACAACTGTGATGTATTAATCAAAAGAAGGGCAAAAATTGGTATTTAGAGAGAAGAAAACAACTACAAATAAAACCAACAGAATCATAATGAGCTAGACATTAAAAAAAAAGTCAACAGACAGACATTACCATAGTATAAATATACACTTTTATAGTGGGATTATTATACACACAGTCTGACAATCCAGCTGTACAGTTGGCAAGAATATATTTTTTTCCCTTTGCCAGTATATAGTCTGGATTGGCAATGTTAAGTAACATCAGCAAGTAATAGCTGCAGAAAAGTTGTCATCCTTCCACTTCAGAAAGCAACAAGTATTATCTAGGAGAGTATATTTTAAAATATAAGAACAACAGAGGGCAAACCACCTGGACATAAGTTAACATACTTCTTTTTCTCATTCCCTGCTAGAGTTTTATTATTTGATCAAAAGTATCCATTTATGCATCCTTTATTTGGATTGAATATTTTTTCCCAAAAATAACTTAGGTAAAAGGTATCAATAAATCAGTTTCCAAAAATTTAAGATCATCCCATTTTCTTGTATGAAATTCAAATATATCCATTTGGAAATGGCAGAAAGACACTTCATGGAAGTTCCAGTTTCCATGCCTTACGTTACATGACCATGTCTTTTCAGCTACTTTCAGGTCTGCTGATGCATAAAAGGCAGAAGTACCGCATGGGTTTTGTACAGGTACTCTTACAAGATTGACCAGACATGTTGGACCAGAAAGATGTTTTCTTCCTTTATAGGGGAGCTTGATATAGTATGGCATCTGATATATTTCATGAATATACTGCTCAGAGCTTGTTTAATGCTTAATGAGTAGCTTGGATTTCTTCCTACTGATATTCATGGGCACCATGAACTCCAGCTGACGTAGTATTGGGTTCATCAGTATGTTGAAACAACTTTCAAACCATGTACTTTACAAAAGACCATTGTATGCAGACTGGTTATTTAGCGTTCATGGGCTTCTGAAGAACAACTGTACAATCAGATGGGTGAAGCTTTCCCAGACATTATCTCTCTGGTGATTAAAAGAAAAAAAAGTTTTACTGGTTTTATATCTGGAGATTATCAGTTTTTCCTGCATGAAAGCATTACAGAAAGCTGTTTATCTATGCCCCCCTAGGGAAAACCAGCTAGTCACAAATGGTGTTTTTAAAAGATTACATAACAGTACTCGCTATAAGGTATTTAATAGCTATCAAACCTACAGTGAAATCTTCTTCCTTTCAGACTACCTTTATTTAAAGACATGTATCTTTACTCCTTACCAAGAGATTTCTGCATAAAAATCAATTAGGTTTCCACTGTTTGGATTTTATAAAAATCAGGCACCGAGAGTATTTGCCTATTAGGGCCCGAATGAGGCTTGTTAGCATCATTCTAGATTGTATTGTTACAAATACTTCTTTTTGACCATTTCTTTAAACAGGAAGTCAGAAGCAAGTTAGAGAAGTAGAAATGCTGTTTCCTACTTAAGCAAAGATCACTTATATTGATATCTGAAACCTTAAAAGGTTCCAGAGACCACCTCTTAAAGATAGGTTTTTGTTTTAATATCCCAAAATATGTGCCCATTTAGAGGCCAATTATATTATCACCCTTCCTTCTTTAAACCTTTGTGATGACCTTTCTCAATCGTCAGTCACTTCTATACAAAATGTAGACTCTTGAATTCAGCAGTGATGGGTTAAAACCAAGAACATACTGTCTTGAACCATGCTCAATAACTACTGTTCTGGGATGTAAATATTAAAGGCTGCAACTTAGGTAAATTTCAAGGATCAGGAAAAAAAAAAAGCAACTTCATGAAAACAAACAAACAAACAAACAAAAAGGATTTATATGCAAAGAAAAATCCATAAACTGCTACAGGATATGAAGAACCACTTAAGAAACACAATCCATTTGCACTTGAAGAAACTTTCTAGTGTTTGTTTCTTATATATCTATAAACCCCATAACAAAATCTAACCTGTGTAAATAGATTTATAGTTTTACTATTTTGTTTATATGATACTACATTATGATGGTGTTATGTAATGATGCATACAATATATAAGCTACACGGAATGTGTAATGTAGTGTTTATTCTATTGTGAATTTTGCAGACTAAGATAAAACTTACAATTAGTAATTGACATGAGCTCTCTTCTTTCCAGACATTTTGTTCACTCCTACTTTCCACTTTTTTTTCCTTTTTTACTCATCTCAGTCTGAGGATGTCACGTTCTCAGATGGACTAGGACAAGTGGCAAGACCCACTCTTTGCTTTTTCTCTTAAACCGAGAAAATACGTGAAAAAGTGCCTTTCTTTGGTACAAGAAAAAAAAAAAGTGACATTTTATACACCTGTTTATGACTGATGACTCCAAAGAAATTCACCATATATCATTTTCAGAAAATATATGTTTGAACTACCCTGCCTTAAACCATGTTTTTCTTAAATGCAATTCTAGAGAAAAATAAACTTTTTATACGTCACTTCATTTTACTTTAAGCTGTTGTAAGGTTTGCTTACTGTATAAATCCACGAGTAAATGACATTTGCAAAAACACATACTTAACTTCAACTCTTGTTTATACTGTACCTAACTGCAGAGCCATGAATAAAATTAAATACTGAGGGTAAGAGTCAGGGTTTGGTAACAAATTTCAAATCTATTTTAGACTTTTAATTGCATTGCCTTCTAATGTCAAGTTGAATCCTAAACTAGCCGGACATTTACTTGCAAGTAACTTTCCCATTTTTAATTAATTTGCAAATAACCCAAAGACATAATCTTTATAATTAAGTCTTCTGGCTGATCATTGCTATTTAAGGAGAAGAGATTCATACTCACATTAGGAGCCTGTCTGCCCACACATACGGGGGCTTAGGAATAGAAGTTTCTGCCTAGAGCCATTCATGTCCATGTCAGCAGCAGCTCCCATGTCAAGCACAGAAGCCTCTCAGCAATCCTTCTGTTACGAAACATGCCAATTATTTCAAACTGGATCATAAGCCATGTGCAGATTTCTGGGACTGTTTAATATCTACACTGTGAACTGCAAAAGTTACCTGTATTGTATTAAATGGTACTTTGCAAGGAAGCTGTAGGAACATGGCAGTTTTGCTTCTCCCTCAGATATTTATTTTTTTTAATGGTAAGCAGTTCAACTAAAAGTTGTTGCCTTCGGCATTAAAAACACTGTGCTGCAAATGCTTCCACCATCTCATCAGCTTTTAGTTTCAATAGTATTTTCTCGTAAGTTAATAACTAGCAGCTCCTATCTGGCATTTCCTTTCATGATACCAAACCTCATTTTTTCTTCATTATCAAGAGGCCTTTCAGGAAAATTTTACCAATGTCATTTTTTCCATTACACATGTATTATTTCTTCCTTCATTTCTTCTCACATTTCTTCAGATGGACAACTCCTTATTCTGACAAAAGTTATGCCTAATATAGGCTCCAGTTAAACAGGAATTTTTCTAATGGCTATAATATCCTATTCCATTATAAGTGAAAGCATTTAATTGTATGATTACTGACCTCTTTCATCATTATGAGAAGAAAGCCCTCATACCTTATCCTTCTCAGCAAGTCATAAGGGGTATGCTGCCTGGACTTACAATCATTCTCTTCAGTTAGTATGTATCATTTCATTAACTATATTTGTGCTGATAGCAAAACTGGCTGATAAGACAAAAGATCATGCTGCCATCCAGAGGGACCTGAACAGAGGGAAGAAATGGGTTGAGAAGGACCACGTGAAGTTCAACAAAGACCACGTGAAGTTCAACAGGATCAGAAACAACTGGCATAAACTGAAACACAGCAGGTTCCTTTTGAACATCAGCAAACACTTTGTTACTGGGGGGGTAACTGAGCACTGGCACAGGTTGCCCAGGGAGGTTGTGGAGTCTCCCTTCTAGAAGAAATGGGTTGAGAAGGACCACGTGAATTTCAACAAAGAGAAGTATGGAGTCCAGTACCTGGGAAGGAACCATCCCATATACCAACATATACTAGGGGATGCCTAGATGGAAAACAACTTGGCAGAGAAAGACTGGGGGTCCTGTTGTACACCCAAGATCAACATGAACCAGTAATATGCCCTGGTGGCAAAGGCTGATGGTGTTGTGCGCTGCATGAGTAAGAGTGCTGCCAGCAGGTGTTGAGGGAGGTGGTCTTTCCCCTTTATTCAGCATTGGTGAAGCCACACCTGGAGTGCTGGGTCCAGTTCTGGGCTCTTCAGTACACAAGGGACATGGATGTACTGGAGAGAGTCCAGAAAAGGGCTGTGAAGGTGATGGACTGGAGCATCTCACATATGAGGAAAGGCTGGAAGAGCTGGGACAGTTCAGCCTGGAGAAGGCAAGGTTCAGGAGGGATCTTACCAATGTGTGTAAATACCTGAAGGGATGGCACAAAGAGTATGGAGCCAGGCTCTTTTCAGTGGTGCCCAGAGCCAGGATCAGAAGCAATTGGCATGAACTGAAACACAGCAGGTTCCTTCTGAACATCAGCAAACACTTTGTTACTGGAGGGGGGTAACTGAGCACTGGCACAGGTTGCCCAGGGAAGTTGTGGACTCTCTCTTTTAGAAGACTGTCTGGACAGTCCTTTAAAAGACATCTGGACATGATCCTAGGCAGCCCAGTCTATGTGGCCCTGCTTGAGAAGGAAGGAGTTGGACCAAGTGACCTCCAGAGGTCTCTTTGAACCTCAACCATTCTCTGATTCTGCAGTTTCATTTGAAGATGCTAGATAAATGTATTATTCTGTCTAGCTTCTGAGGGAAAATACATTACCCCAAAAGGATTTTGTACTCTTATTATCAACTTATTAAAAAGCCTCACCAGTCAATAAATTAACCTATCAGCATTATCATATTTGTTTCTGCTCCAAATAGCTATAAATTTTAACTAGATACTACCATGAACTTTTTCTCCTACTATAAATGTAAAAATGTAAACAGCATTAACAACACTCATTAGGCTCTCCATAACCTTCAGTTGCATATGGCAATAAAAATAGATTATTATATATTTACTTGGTCATATTTCTGATTGTTGCACTTACTTGTTCTTTTAATAGTTTTGACTAGAACCAAGTTATGAAGTAGGTAACCAAGAATATTTATCCACTACAGACTTAGGTTTTAGTCTTAAAAGTGTTTTTCACTCAACCCTTATTTTTACCTCTTAACAACTCCACTATATGCTTATTTGACCTCAGGCACACTGGCTTCCAGCTATATGTATGAACTAAGCCTATTGTGTCCTTTAGTTTTGCCTAGACCCTGTGTGCAGATGCAAAAGAGATGTGATGAATACTCCAGCACTGTTCTAACAATCCTTTCAAAAGGCAAGACATTCTCACAGCTCATTCATCTTCTTAGGAACAAATCCCAGAGCACCACAGCACAACGCAGCAGGGCTTTGCTCCGCTGGGAACACCCACACCCTGATTTGGGGACAACTGCGCACAGAAGGCTTTGCTGTGGGAATACTTATACTCAGGTTAGGCTAACTGAAAAACTCCGATCCCAGTACTAATTAGCACAGATGAGTCTGCAATGAAGATATTCCCTATATAGATGCATCAATGCCTCCCATGTGCTTTTTATATTTCCTCTCTGGGACTAATGGATATTGGATGCCAAGTGGTCACAAAACTAATTCTGACTGCTGAGAATGAAACATTAGACGAAATAAATGCATGGAATATGAACAGAATTGTATTAGGGAACAGAGTTTGAATGGAAAAAATAATGGTTAAGATATCATCTTTTCACCTCTGGCTACAAAGGAGGACAGAATGAGCAAAGGACTATGAAAATTCACTACAAAGAACAGAGGGGCCAAGAAGCACCTGCCCAGTGCATTGAAAGGGTCAACACAGGCAGTACTTAAAAATTGCTTTTCTGTCCTAGAAATATTCTAGTGAAAATGCTATTAGAAAATGTCTGTTACCTATGTAGCCTTTTAGGGTTGAAACCCTCTTCTTTGAACCATATTTGATGATTTAAGGTGCAAACCAAAAGCACTGAAGTTACCAATTCAGTCTTGTTTCAGAGTTTGTCTCTTCCCTTTTGAAAAAAGTTAAAAAGAAATCTGGCTTAGTAGTAATATCCATGTGAGACATTTCGGACACTGCTATTCTTTCAGAGGCATCCTACTTTGTTCTGTAGTTTTGCTCTCTATTCATCACATTAATTGGAGACATATGACTTCTGGCATTTACCTACAGAACATCGTGTCATACTGTTGTGGGTTGACCCTGGCTGTATACCAGGTGCCCACCAAAGCCACTCCATTGCTCACTGTCCTCAGCTGGACAGGAGAAAGAAAATGTAAGAAAAATCTCATGGATCAAGATAAGGACACGGAGACATCACTGAGCAATTACTATCACAGGCAAAACAGATTCAACTTGGGGAAATTACTAATCAAATCAAAGTGGGATGACGAGAAATAAAACCAAATCTTAAAAACACCTTCCCCAACCCTTCCTTCTTCCTGGGCTTAAATTTCTGCTGATTTTCTTTACCTCCCCCTCAGCAGCACAGGGGACAGGGGATGGGTAAAAGTAGTTGTTATAGAAAATTACTTTTCTTGTGCTGGCCAAGCATATACAGTTTCCATTAAATGAACAAAAATCTGGCACTGTCCAACACCAATTATTTCGTCAGTAGCTTCCATTTACCTTTCCCTTATCTTAGCATTTCTTCTTGTGATAAAACCATGAAATTCTCCACCTTTCATATCAAACTCCAGCATGATGCTGTGTTTTCCATTCACATCTCACTTGTAGGTCTCTTGTAAAAAATTTTTTTCAAGTATGTCATATTAAATTTTCAATGCTACTTGTTTTCTGCTTGCTTACTCATCTACCATGTGCTGTCCCTGCTGACTTTGCAGCTTTAGAGGTACTATGGCAGCACACTTTGCAATTACAGAATAAGGTTTGTGATGTCTCTTCTGAAGTCCTGTTTTTATGAACCTCATGTCACCACTCCAGTCCTATGTCTCATATTTATGTTTTCCTTACTACTGGATCTTTTTCTTCACTGTTTTCTTAGATGAATTTGATTCAATACAGCAATCTAGCAGTTATGTGCCAACATCTCCCTATTTTTATATTAATCATTTAAATGAAGTCACATAAGGAAGGACTTTATTTTGAAAAGATAGGAGTAGAAAATAGTGGTTCAATCTTGTTAAAAAAGAGAAAATATTCTGCATTAAAGTAATTGCCTTTATTTCTCTCATTCGTTTGCAATGGCTTTCTCCAAATAAGTACTATTTGGTTTTTACTTTCTATTTCCTTTCTTCCATTTTGGAAGATGGAATTTCACGCTAAACTACTAAAATGCATCTATATGAAAGAAACACTAATTCTCTTTAGACTGGCATCCTTTGGAAAAAGAGATACTATTTTTAGGTGATGCTACTGACATGAACACCAGCTGTTGAACCCTGATAACAATTATTCTCAATACTACATACCATTCCTATGGGAAGCTGAGAAAAGTGTAATAATTCATTAATGAAAGTTTTGCTTGAGAAAGCAAGATAAATACCTACTCTATATCTAATTTTATTCTAGTCAGAATTGTCTACAAAGTACAAAAAAAAAAAGAAAATTATATAGGGCTACTAAGACTTCTACCAGATAGAAATAAAGAATATATTCTCATTTGTCTTATACAGAGACTACATTAAAGTTTTTACTTTGAATGTGACAAATCACAACAATTGCACAATGTCCTGTCAGTCAATAAAATGTTAGTTTACCCAGTGAGGGTGTTATGAGAAAGAAGACAAATTACAAATAAGACTCCATAGCAACCTGAAAACCCTATTTATATTTCACAAATCAGGACCCAACTACAACAGCACATAAAGGACATTATTTGATCAATGTCGAAATGTTCTGCAGGATAACTCAGTAGATGGCATTATTCTCACAGAAATTAAATTTGAACACCATCAAGGTGTTCGGAAACTGAAAATTTTTGGAGGTGTGATCCTTCAGATTATGTAAGCAACCAAAACCTGCTCCAAGATAAATCTTGTTGACATTAGTTGTCTCACTGATGTAAATGGGACAGTTTAATGCAGTTTTTAGGGTGCATTATCAGATTGAGTAGAAGGCCCACATTTCCAATCACCTGTCACCACTGCAGACCTACCATTTTATCTAAGAGAAATATTTTAACCATGAAGTGAAAAATGTGTCAAACAAGGAATACTTGCATTTTGCACACACTGAAGTTCTACACAGTAATGCTTTTATAATTTATATGTATGCTGTATTTATTATATTCACAGTTCCATCCAAAAGCAAGAAGAATACTACAGGGTAATACCAAAGCAGTATATTCAGATGGATGCACCATTCTGACCAAAACTGAAAAATCTTTATTCCTCACACACATATCAACAACCAAAGTTTATAGTCTGCTAAAATTGTTCATACTTTTAAAAAGTCATCTCAAGGGTTGATGCCTGCAAGATGTGTTTCATGCAATCTATATAGACATCTACAGAAATTTTGAAAAATATGTATCTTGACATACTATGGAGCGAGATGCTGTAACGAGATAAACTTTAATGCAAGTGGCAGAAATTTAAACAAAGCAACCATGAAAATATTAATCCAAAACACAGATCTAGGCTTAAACTCCTTCTTTTATAATTTACCACTTCAAGTTAATTATTGTATCTTTAAGTACATTTTCTACCCCCTATTATGACATCAATACTGAAAGCGAAAAACAAACCAACAAAACAGTTGTTTATTTCAAAGACATGAACGTGTATCCTCAAGCAATTTCCAGTATAAGTTTGCTTGACTT
>JANHGB010062401.1:0-23551 GCA_026283785.1 Coracopsis vasa
TGCCCAGTAGAACTTCCTTGTCAACCGAAAGATATATAAATGAGCTTGTAGAATAAACTAGGTCTTCGATCTTTCTTCGGAGTCCATTTCGTCAATCCCCTCAAAGCTCTGCCTGTTTCAAAGTAGTATTTCATAGCCTTCAAAAATGCCTTTCTGGTCTTTGCATCTTTTATATTTTAATATACGTAATGAGTTATTCCAATTGCTGCCTTACAGTGATGTTATAAAGGTTCATTCCTTAAAGCTTTAAAATCCTATACTTTCTCTGTGTACATCATATAATATCTGTATTTTATACAGAAGCATGTAAGTGTCTACATGAGTGTTACAGGGTGACCATGTCCCTTGCTGAAGACTGTGGCAGTCTTTTCACTATGGCAAAAGTGAAAGTTAAATCCTGTATTCCAATGCTGAGAAACAGTTGTATGACCATTAAAAACATTATAACTTTAATGAGACAGTGAATAACTTTTAATACTTTAAAAGTACTTTAATGTATTTCTAGGATATAAAAAACTTCATAAGTGAATCCCAGTCAAAACTTACTGAACTCCTAGGTTTGAAAATATTCAAAATAAAATAACCTGCCTGAAAATAACAAGGGATACCGTTGTATGTTTTGTTTCTGGAGGTAATGGCCTTTTAATACTGAGTACTGTATCTATATATGATGTAGTAGGCTAACTAATTTAGTGGGATATATTTAAAAAAGATCCACAGTAAGTGAATAATATATATTCAAGACAGATGGATGGAGAGGTTGTAGTAGAGTATAAAATTTTCAATAACATTCATTTTGAGATAATTATATTCCTTGTAAATTGGAAATCCACAAGTGAGTTCCGTCTTTTTTTTTTTTTTTTGGACCTTTATACACACATCCTTTCAATTGGAAAGCTTCACTATTATGAGTGCAGCTTGAAAGGCCTTGGAGACAGACTAAATAACTAAATATTAAAATCTCAGAAAGAGCCAAAACCCCTTCTGGCAACAGTAGTATATGCATAATAGAATGTTCTCTCCACTTATCCCCTTACCCCACTCTCCATTTGCAAGTATGATTGTCCTTTTCATCAGTTTTGAGACACCAGAGCATGTATAAAATGCTTTCTTTTTGCTGGTCCACTATTCAGTACTGCAGAATGTTTTGGTTTTTTTAAAAAAAATGGAGGTGATTTTTGTGGCTTCTGTCTTTAAAAATGTGAAACATAACTGAAATTTCCACACTGTAAATGGTGTTTGAAGTAGCTGAAGAAGGAAGGCTTTTAGTTTGTGGAATGTATAACAGATGATCGAACAGAGGAGATAAACCTGCTTCATTGTGTGATCCCATTAGCTCTTACCTAGACAAAATATATAAAGAACACTCTTACTTGGCTTGAAGTTGCTTTATATATGTTGTTTTTTCCTTTTGCTATTAAAAAAATTTCAAACATGACATTAAATACATGGACTGTTCCAGACAAGCAATAATATGGAAGATATGAAGATAGATTTCCCAGTTGTTTCTGAGTTGCGTAAGTAGAGATGAAATTACAAAAACTGCTTTAAAGTATGTTTCGAGCTCAGGTGTCTTGCATAGGAGTTAACAGGATGTGTGTGTGTTGGTTCTAAATCTCAGATCATCTGTAGATGACAATCTAAGATTTAAGGAATTGATAAAAGGGAAAAGATGTGCTAAGGGACTTCAAATACTAAAAATCTATTGGAATTAGACAGGTCCATGATTTAATTCAGTGTGTGCTTTATTGCTTAAGCAATAAAAGACATATGCTTTGTCAAAGAAAAGGCATGTTACAGAATGAGTTGCCATCAGTGAAAAAACCACCAACCAAACCCAAAAGAAAAATCAAACCAAAACCAACCAAACAAAAAGAGGCTATGGTCAGGAAACAGGAACCAAGTCAGTAGCAGTGTCAAAGCAAAGAACAGTAAGCCTTCTGTGAAATCTAATCAATGTGGGGAACCCCTGCCTAAACAATTACCTATTCAAAGAAAATTAGAAAGCCCTTCCAGATAAAGACAGTTAAAACTGTTCTGATTCGCCTCTTCCACATAACATGAATATTAAGCTCCTTCATGAAACCATAGCTGTTTAGCTATGGCTGTTCAGAAGTTTCTGTGTATTTACAACATGGTAGATTCTCTGTCCAACATTAATTTAAGTTTTTGAAAAATAAAAATTAGATACATGCTTGACTAAATAAAAAAATAATAATAAGGCATGACTGATAAAAGTTCTTATATAGTGTTCAGTGTGCTTTGTCAGCTGACACAGGTGCTATAATGATACAGAGAAGAGCATAAAGGGATATAATAAAGATACAGAATGCATACCAGTTTGATGGGTGGTTACTTTCTCTTATTAGACTGTGGTCTCAAGGGATGGAATCAGGTTACTGTGAATTTTCTCTTTGACATTGCATGCAGAGTACCCACAGGATGCTGGATTATTCTTTCAAGGTTGCTGGAAGTTTGGTATTAGCTTTGGTTCATCATATACAGTCTTCTGAGTTACCAAGGGTAGTTTATGTTGGTTTTTTTTTTAAATGGTGACCGAAGAGCTCTCTGTTTCCTTGCAATTTTTACTGATAATGAAGACATTTGCAGTGCAAGCCATTTGCATGATGGCAATAGCAATAAAGACTAGGAAAGTAATAAAAATATAATGGCCTAATAAAATTGAGTGAATAGTGGTAAAGTTATCTATTCAAAGTTAATAACATCAACAAGAAAATAAATAATGTATGATAATATTTACAATCTTAGGGGATCTAGACAAAGTTAGTAAAAATAACTATGCCCATAGTTGCAAAGACATCTTCCGCTAGCATAAAAATTCTTACTGTGTTACTGTATTTGGTAAAGGGTTTTGCCATAAATTCAGCTTAACATCTGAATGCATACATATCACTTGTAGTAAATCTTACAAAGCATATCTACACTGCATTTATAGAAAGAAGACAACCTGTATGAGAGAAACTGTAGGAGTATCAAGTACCTCTCAACTTTCATAGGTACACCAATAAGAAAATCTAAATACGTAAGTTGCCTAATGAATTCCTGGTGAATCCCTGTGGCTTGTTCTATGGTGAATAAGGTCTGAGGTTTGAGGAGTTTTATACCTGAAATATGAGTGAATTATCAAGAATGTGATAGAACACCATTTACGCAGATAAAAGACAGTGATGTCTTCATTTTACATGCAGCTCAAGAAGTGAAAAAAAACCCCAATACAGACAGCTGACAAAGAGCAGGTGGGAAGATAGCAATCGTGCCTCAGTGGTTGAGGCTTGAGTTTCATTTGGACAGCATCTCAATAGACCTGAAGAAAAGAGTACTGAATTCTAGGAAGTGTCACAGCAGCTGGGGAGAGGCATTGGCAAAGAACAGGAAGAGCTGTGAGAAAGGGACTGTACACTGGGAAAAAGATTGACCTCTATAGCAGTTCTTCAGCATGTGGCTGAACTGAAGCAAGCACATACAGAACTGGGCCTCAATTCTTAGAGCAGACTCATAGCCCTGCATAGAGCAGTCTGCAGACACAAGTTAACAACCTTCTAATCTTCAGTAAATTGCAGGAGCAAGAAAGTTCATAATCCTTGGCTGCAATACTTCTTTATCTTTCTGTTCTTATATCACAAAGGGAAGAAGAGGCTGAAGAGGAAAATACGGCAAGATGGAAGTGCAGGGAGCAAACTTGATCATTGCTGCTGGTATCTCCAATCTCTTCCTGCCATTTTGGGATTGTTGGTTTTGGTTGGTTGGTTGGTTTTAGTTGTTTGGTTGTTTGTTTTTTTTTCCCCACAAAATGCATCTTGCTTTTAATGTGTTTATTTCACATTTTTTCATGTTTTAATTAGAATGATGGTTTTATCTTCGCTTTGGTTTGCAAATCATTGTGATGTCTACATGTTCATTTCAGATAGTTGCGCTTCTTAAATTGCTTCTATTTTCCTCAGTTTATTGAACTTTTTTGATGCTGAATGTCTTACATTAATCCACTTAAATGTAACGGAATGAGAAGCTGAAATGTTTGGACGAAATGCAATAGTAAGCGAAGCACAGATCCTAGTGAATTGACGCCCTGTTAGTCAAAAGTAATTAGCATAAAGAGGCACAATTAAAATCATTACCCATGTCAGCAGACAAATCAATATGATACCTATATAATCAGTTAGTTTCTCTCAATCCATAAAATTAATCAGGGACAAAATGGCACTTACTTCACCCAAGAGATGCAGTGAATGTTCAGAGCAAGTAATTTTGAAGTAGCCAGTGTCCAAGCAATTATTCTTCACTGTTAAGTGTGACATGGAGGTAAAATTACTTGGCATGCCTTTTTCATTCAGCTTTCTTCATCTGCGGTGCTCTCTGTCTGTGGGTTGAGTACACCAGTATCTGTTTTTTTCTCCAGTCCTTTCTAGATTTGTAAATAGGCCATAGGAGTATGGCCTTTCATACCTTAGCTTTCAGGCAATTTTGAAAGAAAACTTTTTGTCATCTTTGGGTTTCCAGATAGGCATTTCCAATCAATGCAAGCAAAATTGAGGGTTTCTATCTCTCTAAATTGTATGAAAAGATTTTTTCACATGTACCAGGAATAATGTCTGCTGCCAAGAAAACTCTAGGGAATTAAAGGAGAGCTGGTGTGTCTGGTTCTGCTTTTTCAGTGTTTCATACTATAATTATCTGCCCTACTGCTGAATGTAGAGGAATTAAGAGTAAACAAAGTCATATATGTTTTGGTTCCCTCTGATTCACCATGGCAGCTAGGCTAGATGAGGAGCAAAACCAGTAAATAAATATAAAATCACCTGCAACATTCCCTATAAAATAAACTTTAGAAGGAAAACATTATTTGTTCATGTTGTCTGTGTTCAAACAGGAAGCCTGAAGAGGTGCTAATTCCAGCATTTTAATCAATATGACAGGGACTGAAGTTCAGATCCATGTAACATTCGTGTATCCATGTAACATGCGTAGAATGGTGCCATGTGAGCCGAGGACTTGAGGTTCACTGCTGCTATGTCAGCCTGCAGAAGGTTGGTACAGAGTGAGCCAGAAAGAAAGTTTCACAAGTGAGGTTCACAGTTCTCCCATAATAAAGGACATCTGCATTTGTTTTTCCTGAACTTTTCTCTCTACCTTGTGGGCCGGAGAAATGCCACATTCACATGAAGAAATTGCCTGTCTTTGCATTGGCACTGGGCAGATTTTGTACCAAGATTACTCTTTGGAACAAGTAGAAATAAACCTCAGGAACCTCAGAGCAAAAGTAACTATTAACCACACTGTTGACATGCTGTGCAACAATAGTAGTGTCTCTTAATGGGAAAGCTCTAGGCTATCTCACCCCTCCTGCATATTATACATATATGCATGAGGACTTAGGGTAGAGAAAGTAGTGCTCATACCCTACCTTTCTGCATGGTAATTTTCCCCTGCATATTTCTATATGCAGAGTCAAATCTTCCTTCTTTGCTATGTAGCCCCATAGCAGGCTTATGTGAGCTTCAAGTTAAATGACTGATATTGAAGACAGTTACCTTGATGGAAGGAGACAGATATAATATGAACCTAGGCTAGAAATATCATTAATGAGAATGAAATTGCTGCCTCAAAAGCACTTTTTATGTATATTTTCTGTAAATGTTGCCTCTGCTCCAGGGAGTTGTGATGATTTAAGATCTTGAAGAAGAGGGTATTTTGGGGAGGATGAAGGATGGACAATGGAACATGGAAGGGAAAGAAAAGAAGACACATTTTGTTTGAATAAAAACAAGCATGTTATTCTGGAGAGCTTTGAATATCCCTGCAGGCTTCTGTTTCTTTATCTCACTTGTCCTGAAGTTATGTAATTTATTGGTTGTGTAAGCATTGTTTGAAAACAAATCACTGCATGAGAACAAACCCCAGACACCAATCTGTCCAGGATTTGCACTATGGGGTATGTTGATGTATGTGTACAGGCATACATACATACATATGCATAATGATCTACAGATTCTTAGCTTAGCTTTTGGTTTGGTTGGGTTTTAGCATTTCCTTGTATAACAGTAAAAATCTAGGAACAGGAAGTGAAGAGAGATACTCAGAGGAGGAAGGCACCATAAATTCTTGCTGACTTTCAGTGGGATCTGTCTGTCACCCTTCTCGATGAATAAAAATCTTTCTGCAATATAGAGAGCTGTGTAACCTATTCACTGTGCTTCCCATATTGGCTACTTGGAGTATTAAAATTCCAAGACACTGCAGTAATGCAATAAGAAAGGTGGGTTTTGTGTTTGTTTTTTGTTTTAATTTATCAAAAGATTCATGAGCCTGATACTGATTTAGAGTATGTGCAAGTTCTCACAGATACAAGGTCACTGTGTACTGCAGATATTTTTCCAATGGATGGCATAATGAATGATTCTTCCCTACCTTACCTCCCACTTCACCCTCAGGGGCTCCTAAAGGCTTCTTGCTGTTCCATAGACATCTTCATCTGAAATGCCCTCTGGAATGAAAAATACCCACCTTGCTGTTTGAGTTATGAACATACTGTGTGATGAGAAAAATCACACCACATTATGAACTTTGAAGGGAAGATTAGTTCTTCATTAAGTTTGTTCCCAACATAAAGAACAATGGGATATCAATCCCCTTCTGAGGTCTCCAGGCGCTACCACAAAATCAAAAATGCTTTAATAAAACAAAAGATACTGAGACAAGTGGGTGAAATTTACTGACCTGCAATATATTAGTTTTAGACAACATGATCTGACAGATCTTCTCTACTTACTCTTAAAAAAAATCAATGATTAAGAAATGTTTCTGTAGAGGTAGCTATTTTAAGTATATCTGTACCAAGGAGTCATTGTAAGCAAAATAGTGATAGTCACAATTATGTCAGATCCCCAAAAGGTTTGTTCTTTTTGTTCACTATATTTTAAAATGACAGCATTTTGTGTTCTTAAATTGGCATTATACTGTAATTGTCACACTAGCACTTCTTTCTTATCACTGGAAAAATGGACTACTTAGGCACTGAGAGACGAGTTCTCCAGGTTTGTACTATAGTGTTACGATATATCAAGGTTTTAGTTCCACTAGGTGGAGCATTATTATCACAGCAGAATTTTTTAAGTTAAAAGAGGCTTTTGAAGTCAAGGAAGAGAAAAAAGAGCTTGAGCTGAAGAATTTGGATCCAGATCTAGATAAGTTTTTGTGAAGTGTGTGAGGGTTAAAGTATGAAGACTTCTATATTCCAGCTTGACTGGTTTGCCTCTTTATCTCGTAAATACTGTCTCCCTAGCCCATTATTATCCTTTCAGGCCTTGACTGAAAAAGTGAATTTTTAGGGTAAAATACATGGGGTTCTGCAGCTTTTTAGCTTTTCTAGGGAAAAAAAGAAAAATAATTATGGCTGCTATGGTGCAGATTCCTGTGTCTAAAGGATGGGTTGGCAAAAATTGATACACGCAATGACTAGTTTTGTAAAAGCATTGTGAACTGTATGCCATTTTGGTTCTAACAGACTCCAAAGGGAGTAAAATTCAAAGCTACTAATTCATTCCTAAGAGGTGCCTTTTTTGAAATGGTGTAGGATGCAACTGAAACTGGGGGAAGAGTAAGAGTAGCTTATAGAAGAGCAGTCTTTCTGAGGCTTCTCAGTCTAAGCTGTGGGAATACAGAAGCTTAAAAGGTCACTATTAACTTGCTGCACTCAAAAGCACCAAGGCAAGTGCGCTAAATGCACGACAGAACTGATGCTGTATTCAGTTCTAATGAGAATTGTGTATATGCATAGCTACCACTGTTGACACATGTCCTTTTGTGTTTTCAACATTACTCTTGGCTGAATTTAGCTGAATATTAGTGGTGAATAAGTTGTTTCTGCTGTCTTTGGGATGGAACTTCATATGCCTAAGAAAGCCTTGTGGAGGCTTGTATCTTGTTGTTTTTTATTAATTGGTTGACTTTTTCTCAATTGTTAGCCAAGTATACAAGAATTTAACAACTTTGCAGATGCCTGTAGCTATTTAGGTGCATTGAACCTGACGCTTTGTCCCACAGGAAGATACAAATGGGTCTACAGTACTGTAGCTGGGCTATTACTGTAGAATTTCTGAAGGGATGAACCTGGCCACACAAGGACTTTCACTTTCCAGTAATTTCAATCAGAAATGGCACCTGCAGCAGAAGAGCAGTCAAGAGCAGCTGTTTTGTGTTGTGTTGTTAAATAAGCCATTCTGCATGCAGCAGCTGGTGGCAGGTAGGTTGTTACAGCTGAAGTAGGCTGTCTCTGCTGAGCAAAACAGGCAACAGGTTTCTTCTTGCTAATACTGTGCATATGTGTGCATGCATCTATGCTGCAGTAAAATATCTGTGTGCAAATACATGCAAAGTAGCTTAAAGCTAGTTAGTTCAGGTATCAATGGCAGTATGTACCTCAGCCTTGGCTAGCTGTCCAAGAATGAATGCGCTGTTTACTGAGATGTGTCTGAAGGCATGAGCTGATAAACCACTGAAGTCCTTTGTCGTTTGCCACTGTGGCTTTCTGATTCCAACTGAAGGCATGATTTATGTCCATTAGAAAATACTTTGTCATGTTTATAATATCCTAGGGTTTTGATACAGAGTCCACTGTGAAAACTAGGTGAGTATCCTTTGGTAACTGCATGCATATGGATATTCTGAGGGTAAAAGAATAGCAATGAAATGATAAAGAGAACATTGACAGGCTGAGGTGTATTAATTTGTAAACTCAAGTAATGTAATTTATTAATTACATTTCTCCTGCAAGTTCTTGTGACAGTGAAAAAGAAAAGTACACTGAACACCTTCCATATTGCTTTAAATATGGTTTAGAATAGGCAGCTTACACCTGCATTATGATTCTGCATAACACAGGTCCACTCTGAGGGACTAGACTGCCAGTACCTTAAATTCAGCTTCTTTAAAGACAGCTATGTTTGATCATCAAACAGTTGACAAAATGGTAGATAACAGCTAAAATTCTTTTACTGGGCTCAATGTGCTTTTCTGGGATATTCATTTCTACAATTTACCTGACAGCCTAGTATAATACTGCACTATTGAAAAGAAGAGCAACATTTTCAAATGGTTTCTTCAGTTATGGCTTTTTAACTCACCTAAATTGTCCTAAATTGCAGGAAAATGTGTATTATATACTATCTAAGTAGTAGCTGGAAAAAATGAACTAGGTATAGATTGAATTCAAAATTAATGTTTTGCCAGATGAGAGAAGCTCAATGTGAAGAAGTTTTTCTGCAGCTATCCACAGAATAAAAGGATTGAAAATACACAGCACTCCAGAAGGTTGTTTGGTCCCCTGGCTTTCAAATCAATCATTAAATCAATAATATAATTTTTCTTTGTGTGAGACCTAATGAATAACACACTGTAGGTTAAAGAAAAGACTCCAGTTTCTGTAGCCAGTTTGGTTCCTGTTTGCATAGTATTTTGCTCATTATCTAATGATAATTGAGAGACATTTTGTTTAATGACTTGGAATACAATTAAATCAATAAAATGTTAATGGACGTTGTTAAAAGGGTGAAGTACCTTCCCCCTGTTGAAATATAACTGACAAGTTAAAAGTGAAGTGTGCAAGACTATAACAAAATACATTGCCATTTATTTTTATCTGTCATTTCTAAATATGTCTTAGAATATGTGAAGTCTGTGTGATCTATCTGTTAACAGGACAATGGGAAAGACAAAATATATGTTAATTTATATCATAAAGACACCATATAAGAAACTGCATCAATATGTAGTCTAAAGAGGTTAAGTCAATCTCAGTTTTAACACACAGTGACTGATCAAGGACAAATTTTACTATGAGGTTGAAAGATTATGTCAAGCTGCTAAAAAGGGTTAGGTATTATACCTTAGGGGAACTAATAACAGTCTTTCTTG
The DNA here is from genome assembly GCA_026283785.1 of Coracopsis vasa. Classification (NCBI taxonomy): domain Eukaryota; kingdom Metazoa; phylum Chordata; class Aves; order Psittaciformes; family Psittacidae; genus Coracopsis; species Coracopsis vasa. The sequence goes on from JANHGB010062401.1 coordinate 9,931, forward strand.
GCTTTACAATACATGTCTCTATAGATTGTTTTAGGTGCTACTGAGTATTGTCTACTGGACAAGCACTATCAATAGTGGCTTGTTTTTACTATCCTGGGCTCTAAAAGTGCCTTATTTAATCCCATCTGAATGCTGGGAGGAAAAAATCACTTGTATATCCAACTTTTCTGGAATGAATTAGAACAAGTGCAATAACAAGAAGGGAAATATGTTTATTTGTAGCTTTTATTTTACTTTGTAGGAAGGTTATTTACTCAAAGTCTTTTTCATTTTTGAAATTCTGGATATTTAATTTCAGAATTTTTACTTTCAAACCCTTACATTTTTATTTCCCCCTTTACCTTAATCTTGATCAGGACCATTTTTGGCTTTGAAGAGATCACTGCTTCAAACAGTGGGGAACAGTTTATTTCCCTCTGTGCCAATGATCAGAGGTCCCATCTCTCTTGCATATAAAGGACATGGTTGACAAGGAAGCAGCTTTTCCACCAGGTGCTTTTGGGATTAGGTGATGATATGGTCAGAGAAGAGTCTTTTCACCTTCATGCCTAAAACATAAGAGTATCTTGTGTGGTTTTTCTTTACATTTTGTTCTGGGGGAAAAAAATCCCCAAACATCTTTTCCTGCTCTTCTCTTGATGCCTATTCGAGCACAAAGGTAGCATACAGGTAGTGAAGGTAACATTTTTCTTCCTCATGGAGTCAGAAACACAAAACAAGTGTCACTCCCTTCCCTATGGTTGTAATTCAGTAGAGGGCAGCAGTACACATGCCCACTAACCAGTTATTACGCTATAATGTACATTTTATCGATGTCTTAAAATGGATGGCTTGCTATATTTATGATAACATTTATTACAGGACATAGAGTTCATCATGCTGGAACAAACCATTTAGTTCATCTTGTCCAGTAAGCAGTTGACAGTGGCAGTGAATAACTGATGTGTCAGAGCAAGCATAAAAATAAACAAGATGCACTCAGCCAATTGTGCAGTGCCAAAACTCTGCAGGCGATTAGCTAACACCCTCAAGCATGAAATCTGATTACCTTGTTATCATCTTAGCTTGCATAGCCATGGATTCTTAGCAATGCTATTAGTTATCCACTCCTCTTTAGAAAGTAACTATAGTATTTGCCTCAATGAGTTCCTGTGGCAATGATTCTCACAAACATTATGCAAACCCTTTTCCTTTTTATTAGTCTTGTTAACTGAATTTCAGCAGCAGAAGCATATGTTCATACTGAAAATATAATACTGAAATTTTAATAGATACTTAGTTTAAATACATTTTTAGACTAGAAATTTCGTCAAACCTTAATTAAAAGCAATTCCATGATGAGTTTTCCTTAGTAATCATGATCTTAAAAATAACAGAATGTGGGGTTCTTTTTCAAAAGAGGGAGAAAGAACTTTTCTCCATGCCCTACAAAGACTGAAACTCATGCTACTTTTGAAATGAATCCTGAGATTCTCATGTTGTCACGTGGAATTGAGGGCTGGGGATTTAAGATAATGATGAAACAGGATGAGACTTGCAAAATTCTGCAAGTTGATGACAGTGGGTTTATAATAGCTACATAAAAGGCAGCCCATCTTAAGCTACAATGCCCTTGACAAACTTAAATACATTTAGTAGTCCTAAGCAGGCTCGATCGATTAACCACTGACAGTCCTAACAAAGCAAATATGACAAAAACCTAACAAGACTTGCAATCTCAACAGCTATAGTATCCTGACTTCAATTCCTTCCCTCCTCTCCTTTGCAAGCAAGCTGGGAGAAAAGATATGCCTTATAAGAAACCGAGGCTTCTGTGTAGTCAAACTTCTTACATTACTGTTGATGAAATTTGCATATTAGGACTTTAAAGAACATGATTGATTTTCTTCTTTTTGGCCACTTTGTTGGAGTATGACCATGACTCGCCACCCCCCACTCCAAATCACTCGTGGTCTGGTAGGAACTTGGAATCACACATGGTTAATGTTGTAGCTTGACCCTGGCTGGATACCAGGTGCCCACCAAAGCTACTCTATCAAACCCCTTCATCAACTGAGCAGAACAGAGAAAATATAACAAAAGGCTCATGGGTTGAGATAAGGCCAGGGAGAGATCACTCACCAATTACTGTCATGGGTAAAACAGACTCAACTTGGGGAAATTAGTGTAATTTATTAACAATCAAATAAGAGTAAGATCATGAGAAAATAAAAACTGAATCTTAAGACACTTTCCTCTCCTTCTTTCTGGGCTTAACTTCACTCTTCATTTCTCTACCTCCTTCCCCCAGCGGCACAGGACAATGGGGAATGGGGGTTGCAGTTAGTTCATCACACATTGTCTCTGCTGCTTCTTCTTCCTTCCACACTCTTCCCCTGCTCTAGCATGGGCATCTTCCCATGGAAGACAGTCCCCATGTACTTCTGAAATGTGGGTCCTTCCCCCCACAGGCTGCAGTTCTTTACAAACTGCTCCAGTGTCGGCTTTCCACAAGGTCACAGTCTCCCTCAGGTATCCCCTTGCTCTGGCATGGGGTCCTACATGGGCTGATGGTGGATATCTGCTCCGTCATGGACCACCATGGGCTGCAGGGGGGCAGCCTGACTCACCATGGTCTTCATCATGGGCTGCAGGGTTCTTTTTGCTCTGGCACCTGGAGCACCTCCTATCCTCCTTCTTCACTGACCTTGGTGTCTGCAGAGTTGTTGCTCTCATATAGTCTCACTCCTCTCTCCAGTTGCTGTTCCGCAGCAGTTTTTTTCCCAATCTTAAATATGTTATCCCAGAGGTGCTACCACTGTTGCTGATGGGCTTGATGCCCATGGTTGATGGGTCCATCTTGGAACCACCTGATACTAGCTTCTAGCAGCTTCTCACAGAAACCACCCTTGCTACCAAAACCTTGCCAGAAACCCCAGTACAGTTAATAACTATTTTCACAGGTTTCCATATGCTGTATCTTCTCCTTTAAATGCCAGTGAAATAGCGCTTCACTGTAGACTTAACTGCGTAAATCTGGCACCATTTTCTGTTGTAAAGAAGCAAAGAAGTGTCAGATGTCAGATTGCATGTAATGTCATAAAAGGTCCATGCAGGAAAGGCATCAGGGAGTTAAGCATCTGGTTAAAAAGTTATTATTTTTTTTTCTTCCCTTCCCCTCCTCCTTCTTTTTTCCTTTTGGTTTCCTCTGGATGCACCGCTAAGACAGTTCAAAAAATAGGTATAAGAATGAAATGGGAAGCTCTGTTCGAATTGCACAGGGAGAGGGAGCATCAGCATGCTGAAATGAAATCTTCCCCTCTTTGTACCTGTACTTCACAGCAAAAAGAGAAGCTGACAAAAACAGTGCTTGCAGTATCCCAGAAATAATGGAGATAGTCCCAGATGATAAGATGAGGCACATTAAAGAAAAGGTGAAAATGAATAGCACACATCCCTGTTTTACCTCCTATATATCACTGCTTTCAGCAACACAAACATCAGAAAAAGCAGACACATTCTTGTTGTTTATTCTTCTGGTTACTGCTCCCAGGATCGTACGTACTTCACATTAAACAGTTGTGGCTTAAAGACAAAAGCAGTCCTGGGTGCTGGAGACTCCTACTCTTTCACCTGTGTGTGCTAAGCTCCAGGGTATGGAGTCAGATGCTCCTTTTCTCGCCTAGCCACAGTGAGTATTATGTTGCATTATGCATGTTCAGCTATTTGGACCAGAGTATGTATTTTTTTGTAGTTCTGAGAGCCCATATTACTGGGAAAACATAGTTTTCTAATGTCCACAGGGTAACTCCACACTACCACTACTTTCTCTCATTATTCACAAATGTATATTGTCTGATTTGGTCCCTTTTACAGCCTGACAGGTAGTATTTAACATCTGTTGTCACAGTGAAATTCCATACCAGCATGAAGTCTCGGTTACTATACCATTTTGTTAGCTACATATACAAAACTTTGTCCTTTGGTCTTTGCCACTCTGCTTTATGTTATAAAGTTAATTTCTATAGTCTTTCCCTGGAATGTTTTTGGTTGCTTGGGGTGTGGTGGGGATGAGTGTCATTGGGTTTTGTTTTGGTTATTTTGAGGGGGGTAGCCTTTCCAGTAACATACCAGTTGCGGTCTCAGATACTATTAGGATCTTTCCCATTAAATTTCAGGTCAGATGCTGCTGGCTGGAAGGATATCCCGGGACCTTGGATATCATACACAGGTCATATTTACACATATGTCATAGTTTCACTATTCTAGCCACTGCTTTTTTCCATCTGGACAAACAAATGGGTAAAATGACCAGACTTCTGATATTTCCAGCAGTAGACTCATTCTTCTGTGTTATTTGCTACTCCACTTCAGAGCCTGCTGAATCACAATCGGGGAGCTGTCTGCTTCCTCTTCACTGGAAGCCTGCCTCTCTCAGACTCTGGTTGCTATGGAGTTACTGGCTGCCTTTCAGTCTGGAGATGTCTGACTTCTTTGGCCACTTCTACCTGTGGCATTTGATTCTTGTGTTGATGCCTTCACTCTCAGCTCTGTGTCCCAGCTCCTTGGTACTGCCCTTTTCCAGCTTACAGATCCATTCCATTTCACTTGTTAGCGTAATGTCTTTATTAAGCAGCACTCAGCCAATTTAGGCTGCAGAACAGCTGTTACAAGGGAGCCCTGTTTGAAAGAGACATGCATTCCTCAGGAGATGAGGCCACGCATTTCTAAAAAAGTAAAGGCTTATATAGAAACAGAAGTTTGTTTAAAAATACCAGGATTTGTTTTCTTTTTTCTTTTAATAATTAGACTTCAGATGAAACAGAGAGATAGGAAGGACATAATACACACAATACACAAAAATAAGTGGAAACAAGGGGAGTGATTTGAGAAGAAAATTGAAAGATTAGTTTTTCATTTCTGTAGCTTTGGTAATTGTCTTCAAGAATGTAAATGCATTTGATTCTTCTGAGGGAAAAAGATTTCTTTTTAATAAAAATATACACTGTGGAAGATGCACCATGGTTGGTATTTTTTTTGTAAAGAATGACTCTTCAATGCTTCAATTTATTCCTTGCATACCAGATAGTCTCATCTTTCCATTATATTTCATAGCTGTGTTCAGTGGTTTTCATTTGCTAGCTTGCTACTGTAAATGCAATTCATTAATCTGAAGCAAAAGTAATTATAACAAAGAACATAAAATAGCAAATTATTAAGCTGATATCTTTCTCTGTCGAGATGGGTTACTTCAATTCATTCATCATCTCATAGAAGCACTAAGTTACTTTAGAAGGAATATGTCCTGAATTTAAATCCCAGGACATATGTAAGAGTATGTCTTGTACTTAAGAAGAAAAAAAAAAAGCACTCAAGGATATCTGCACTATGCCTCATATATTAAAAGCTGACTGTTAAATGTCGAGATATTTCACTTCTGTTTTAAAACATGACTCTCACATTCACAAAAGTGAATTTCATCCCTGTCCAAAGCGCCAAAATGAAGCATGAATGATGTGAGGCTATTCAATAAGCTGTGGTAGCACCTGTTTTCAGTGTGGGGAATGATAAGTATTTCAACCTCTACCTGAATGAGAGAGAGTGAATGGGAGAGGATCTCCTCTGCGGTCCAGGAGTGCCCAGGGACTGCCTGATTTCTTTGAATTGCCACAAAACTGGGCAGGGGAGGCCACTTCACTTTTCCTTCCTTTCCTGAGTGCCATAGAAGCAATCTTTTCAACTTCCCTCCTCTTGCCACAGTCAGAGCAAAGAGAAAGAGCTCAGCAATACAGAGTGCCAGGTTTGTTTGCACATCATAGAATCATAGAATCAGGTAGGTTGGAAAAGACCTGTAAGATCATCAAGTCCAATCTTTACCCCAGAAATCCATGGGGGATGAGCTTTTCTAGTGCTTCTCTCCCCAAACCTCCCGAGGACCTTTAAACTTGCTGTGCCCAGAGTGAGGTGGATGGCTTTGATGTGGCTCATGGGGATACTGCCATGAGCACCAAGGCAGAATGAGCAGCATATGCTGGGGGTCCCTGTTTGCTATGTTAGCAAAAGGTGTGTGCACATGGATGCATGCTATCCTGTAAGGTGGCAATTGTTCCCTTTGTTACAAATTCTTCTTATCACTGGAGCTTCTCTTCATGGAAAACACCACAACTGAAAAAATCACATATAGTATAACATTCAGTAACCTCCATTTTCCTCTGATTTATTTGGATGCTAAATAATTGCATATATAAACATTGCACAAGACTCTATTTTTTCCTGTACTGACAGAATGTCAGTAATGACATGGACTTTCTCACAGCAGTGGTAAACTTTTATTTCACGTATTGCATAAAATCTGATGTAACAAAAACCAACAAAAACAACCCCCCCAAAAATGCCCACCCCCCAAAAAAAAAACCCTCTGAAAACATTTTTAATTGTAGCTTTGAGTAAACCATAGAAATTGTTGATATTCTGTTTTAGAAGTAAAAAATGAAAGTCTCACAAACACGATGTTTTTGAGAGATCTGTTTACTATCTTTATATGAATGCATAGTTCAGTGTTTTTACATATCTGTACATATTCAAACATATTTTAAAATTGAGATGTATGCCCTTGAAATTGATAAATCTGACAATGCCAAGAGAATGTCTCCAGAAACACTCAATTTACACTCTTGTGCTGTAAAACTTTGCTCCTTTTTCTAGAAGTGAGGCCTGGTTTTTACAGTTGAAGTGACTCCAGGAAATGGAGTGTTTTGCCCTGCCACTTGGCTGGGACTAATCTAACATTATAATCCACTTGGAATTAAATCGTTTTGTAGAAACACATGTATTTATATGGAGCAGACTGAGAAAGTCATGATATGAAGATAAAAGTACTTCAGTTATAAGAACATACTCAAAGGAACATGCAGTGCAATGCTGGAAGAGGATCTCTTGTTTGTTATAGAATCTGCTAGTTCAGAAAGGAATGTGCATCACTACAGGAAGTAATGCTACCCTTCCAGCTAACAGGAGTCTTGAGTATCCAAACTAAAAAAAAAAATCATCTTGATCAGGAATCATGACACTCTCAAAAAGTCTGTGAAAATCTAAGGGCTCTTTACTTCAGCTTTGAGTCAGTAAGATGAAAAAAAAAATTGCATTTGCTATCATAGCTGAAATTCTAAATTTGCATTACATATTAAAGAGAAGAGCAAGTGTCATTGCTTTGTCATTAAAGTAGCAAGAACAGACTGCGTGGGGCAGATTAAATCTTCCAAAACCAAGGCAATTTGTTTTTTTTTCATTGGAGTTCATGTGCTATTACAAATTCTCAGTGACATGCTACAGAATTAAGGGATTCCTTCAGCAAAAAGAAAAAAAAAAAAAGTGGCTATATTTGCATTTTTAAAAGGGATTCAGTTTGTGGGCTCTGTGAATTTTAATTGTCTCTGTATTGAAATAGAATCAAAATGCAGTTTGTGTGAAGTCTTTTTATCTGTAGCCTGTTCAATTTCTCATTTTCTGCACCTGATTGTCAAGAATAAATAGAAAAATATGAACAGCTTACAGAGGTAGTTCAGCCAGGTGAGAATCAGAGTACATTCCCTTAGGAAGTCCTGAGATAGCGGCATTCATGTCAGCCTGATTCAACTAGTCAAACTTTTTTATAAGACAGACTGTTCTGAGAGATAAAAAAAAATATGATTTAGAAATTACATACTTCCTTGTTTTAATTGAGTTTGGTGTTCAGCTGAACATTGCTGTGTTCCCACATCACTGCATAAGGGCATACTTCATGCTTTTCTTCTCCATTTCTTGTGCTGTATGACATGGCTTTATCAGAAAATTACATTTATTAATGTCAGAACCTGTCTAGGAAAGTCTGGTATCACATGAAACCCAAACAGCATTGTATGCTTAGCACAATGATATCACCAATATGTAGAGCTACATATTGAACAACCTGTAAGAAAACTGTACTTGTGATGGATGGTTTAAAATATTTTTATTAGAGTCAAATTTACTAATCTGAACCAATTTTTTTACTCCCATAGAGAAATTTCAATTTAGAAAAGTCTTCATTTACTATTCCTTACCTAAGTGCAATTTCTCTGTTTAGCTCACCCTACCTACATATAAACGGATAATAAAATTGAAAACTATGATTGAAACTGTGGTGCTAGATATTTATGAAAGCTATTGAAGAAAGTAAATAACCCCTGTCTGTCTCTTGCATTAGATTTTGCTCTGTGCTGGATATCAGTAGAATTACACTGGTACTTGAGGGTAAAAGGGAGCCATATGTCAATCTGAAGGGACTTTAATGACAGTAGAGCACAGTGGATCAGAAACTGTGGTCTGTAAGCATGCTGTGGACCATCCTTTGGCTACATCCTTGCCAAAGCAAAGGCCAAGATTCTCCATTTATTTACTTCTTTGTATAAATACTAACTGTAAAAAGTCTCTACAAGATTTTCTGAGGACAATGCCAGTCCCATTTGCTTAACAAAAGTATGGTTGTTGATTTTGCTGGAAAATACTTTTTTAACTTCATGAACTAGAACAAAACCCAATATCTAAGCTGACTACTAAAACTTCAATCACTATTAGACGTAATGTTAAGTTGTACTGTGTTACTGAAATACATCTTTAAAATTAGCAATACAACATGTTTTCTTGTAGTCTTTCTATCACATATACATGTCTTAGTGGAAAAAAAGAAACCCTAAAATAAAGATTTTGGCTGAGAAGCCTTCATGTGTTACTATGATTATTTTGAGAACAGGGTGGGGTGTATTATTTTTTATTTTTTTTCTTAGCTGAACAGTCTGAAAACCTTACATTTACCATTTTTTTTTTTCTTCTTTAACATTTTTAGGTGACAATTTGCCCCATGAATCACTCATGGTCAGGGCCCTAGGAGTCAGATACTCTCACTGGTTTAAGTAGCGTACAACTGTTTCCACTTCCAAAAACCAGAGAGAGGAATAATGCAATTTGAGTGCTTTAAGGAATGAATGACACTTCCTTTTGTTCAGAAAAGTCCTTCCTGAAATTGCAAAATTGTGAAATTGATGCCTTACTTCATGTTCCTTCACACATCCCCACTGGACATTGAAAAGGAAACTGGAAACATAGATGCCTCTACTTAAATGGTCTGGCCACAACTTCGGTAGCTATCTCTGTATGTAATAATTTTTAAAGAACATTTTAGTCTGTTGAAGTCTGTAGAAAGATACCCGTGTGTACCGGGTGCAGGTGCCCATGCGCTGTCAGCACCGGCAGCACTGAGGCGCTGCCCGGATCTCCCCTGTGCGGAGCGGCTGGTGCTGCCCGGCTCCGCACACAGCCGGTCCCAGCCGGCTCCAACGGCCCCACCGCAGGGCAGAGCTGAGCCCCTCAGCCACGGGCGGGCGCCTCGTGGAAAGCCTGGGTAAGGAAGGGCAAACGGTGCCCGGCAGCCAGGGCTGAGGGGAACCGGGTGAGAAACAGCCCTGCGAGCCCAGAGGGCAAAGCCAGAGGAGGGCCGGAGGGGCTACAGCTACGGGCGCCCGGCAGAGATACCCCTGCGGCACCAGGAGGGACCCTGGTGGGGCGGGGGTATCCTGGAAGGCCTCAGGCTGGAACAGAGAAAAGCGTGAGGAGGAAGGAGCGGCAGAGACGACCTGCTATGGACTGATCACAGTTCCTCCATTCCCCGTTCCCCTGCACTACCCACACGTGTGGGTGTCTGGCAGTCAGCCCAGGTTAACCATCACACCATGGAACCAGGGATTTTTAAAAGCACTCAGCGATGCTGCCTACTCTGGTTTGAAGGTGTTGCTTGTCTCTGTCCACTAACTCCCCCTTTACAACAACTAGTTTTCCACTCCAAATAAGTATTGCATTCAATCCATAGGTGAGCTGTAATGCAGTTTAAAAGGATGCTGACCTGAATGATCAGACATTGTGACCCTTGGGGCAAACATGCTTTGAAAAGTAAGTCAAGAGACAACCTCAGGATGCTAAACGCTCTGGCTTCTATCCGACAAAGCATTGTAACAGGCTCCCCAGCCTAGAGCACTTGACCTCAGTCCAAAGACCTTAAAACTGATGACAGTGTATAATACCATAATCATAAGGAGCACTGTAATACTGTAATAATAAAGTAGAGTTTCATTTTGAATGGAAAATATTTATATATTAAAAGAATGCTTCACAGTAGGCAAAAATACCACACATTTAATAAGTATTTAATAAACAATAAAAACAATAAGATAAAAGTTGCAATCAGCTCTCTTTATTCTTCTGTATTCGTTTAAGCATCATTTGTTTAAACATAATTTGTTATTATTGCTATACCATTGAGAAATAATTATTGTGCTCAGAGCACCAAGGAGCATTGGCAATGAAATGCTGACAAACATCTTAATTGTAAATCTCTGAAGATTTGATTCATATTAATATGGAAATTAAATTTTAAAAGGCTAATGATGGACTTTGTGGTCTGTTATCCTGCATCCTAAGCACTTAGATCAAATGTTTCATCAGTATTCCTGAGGAGATTGCCTTTATTTTATTTCAGAAAGTAATGGCCTATTTGCTTAATATATGTATATTAAAGGTATTACTGTTTTAGTACAACACTGGAAATTGCGTCTCTGCTAAAGCATTCCTGAAACTATTGACTCACACCTGGGATATTGGTCAGAGTGGATGGCTCATGCAGGTTGCACTGGGATTCCAGCAAAGGGATTACATGTTGCCTATGGCTAGCCGTGTGCCACTGGATTTTCTTCCTCTTCATATTGGATATGGCTACTCTGAGGGCAGGGATTGCTCTGCAATACGTTGCAGATCCTCCTGGTCCCTTCCTTACCCAGGTCATGACCAGAAAATGCATAATAGCAGTGGAGAGTTCCTGCCACCCCAAACTGGTCCCCACAGCCAGCATTCACTCCTGGTTCCCACAGTTATGGATACTTCTTTTTTCTCCCTAAAAATACTCCAACTTTACAAAGGCATATCTTCTAGAAAGCACTGTATTTTACCTGGAAATCAAAGCTCTAGAGATAGGTTTTTTTGGTTTTTTTGGTGGGTTTTTTTTTGTTTGGTTTTTTGTTTGGTTTTTTGTTTGTTTGTTTGTTTGTTTTGTTAAAGTACTAGTGTCATTTGCATTCTCAGCTTCATGAGGAGATATATATTTCATGAAGAGATGCTTTTAAATGTTCCTCTTTGACTGAAGCTTTCAGTACTCTGTGGATTCTTAAGAAGTATCTTTAAAGAAATATTGAGCATAGGCAGGCAGGTAGATAATATACACATCTTCAAGGTACGTGTCATTTTCTGTCTTAAGCCAATCATTCATTCAAAATTGATAGTGTATTATAATTCAGGAAATCCTAGTGGAGAAGTCATTATAATCAGCAATCCTAATTACCAGAAGAACAGGTTTGTGTCCATGTAAATTAAGACAAGATTTTTTTTTAATCTGGGAGTCATTCTTTCCTCCTCTCTCTTCTCCTTATCTGAAGCCAAAAATTTTCAAGCAGCTTATTGTCAGATATGTCTAAAGTACATACATCCCTAATGGATGGCATCTGGTAAATTCTTTTCAATGTCTTACAGTAAAGAGCAGCTGCAGCAAGCAGCTGCAGTTTGCTTGATGTTGTCCATCAAGGTTTCATTAACAACAATGACACATACCAAGGACGCATGAATATTATCTGGTTTTGAGTATTCTTGATAATAGGGCATAGCAATTTTTATACTATTGGATTAGGTTAGAAAGGACCACTGTTTGACTGGGTGATAGGGTTTATATAAAAATATGCTAAGATATTTAAAATTGGTCTTCAGAGTTTTCTTCAAATTGTTTGAGTTCACATGTTGTCAACTGAGGCAATATTTTCTGTAGAAAGACTTAAATAATAAGACAGGATTTAGAAGAAAGGGAAAGAGCTTTGTTTTTCTAATGGGAAGCCTCATAAGAATATGAGTTATCTTAATGTCATAAAAGCCTTGCCACCAATATTAATGAATGCCATTATCAGATTTTCCTGTCTGGGTTCACCTGTAGGCATAGTGACCAGGCAAGGTCTATTACAATAAACACCTAGACTACATAGTGATAGCATTACATAGCGTTTTTAAAACCTAAATTAGTAACTTGAGAACAGAAATTTCACTACCTGAGATGGTAAATCAGTGAAGTTCTACAAAGAAATCTGCCAACAGACTCTGTTTAAAATAAAATCATTGACTCAATCACTGCCTAGCAGCAGATAGTATTTTCTTACCATCCCATTTGATATATTTGTATATTATGACAGACTTTACATATTCATTGTTCAAAAAGTAACACTTAAAATTGAAAACATATGTTATTTGATTAAGTATACCATCAAGAAGGAAAGCAAGCATACTAGTTGTTCTTACAGGCATTTTCTAAAGACTGGATACTTCAGGCATAATTACTCCTTTCCTCTTCCTTCCCTTTCTTATCCAAATCTTCACTTAATCAGTCATCTGCAACCTCCTTTATTCTTAATTTGGTTGGCACGCATTTCCAGCTTGATATATCTATCACTTGACTACATTACTAATACATAATTATTCATTAGTAATGGACACATATAAGTTCCAGAGTAACACTAGATGTTGATGATGCAATTGTCCATTGGACATCTTCATTTCTTTTGGCTCCAGACATGACTACTTGTTGTAATCAATATGATGGGCTCTCATGGCATTCATTTCCAAGGTTTCTCTTGATAATCCACATGTGGAAATGAACTCTCTTTACATGTCAGAAATTGTCTAAAGTCAATTGTGTCAATTTTTGCACAGAAAATCTAGCAATGGCATTTATGGTTTTATCCATTGGTACAGTTCTAGGGTTAAAAAATGAGTTATAATTTCCTAATTCTTCCCCAAGAAGTTATCTAAGCTTGGAAAGGTCTGTTTTGAACTGCATTCTCAAGTTTCTTTTTCCTGCATGAGTACTCACAGTATCAAACTGGAAAAATGTGTAATCCAGTCAGTGCTCTGCATATATAAATGCTAAGAAAGTTGTCTCATTTGTTAATGTAAAAATCCTGTCTGGGTCAGTGTTCCAACATCATTACTACACTCAAAGTTTAAAGCAGTGATTATGATTGATTTAGTGTTTATATTTGTGTCATGATATACTTGAAAAATAACACAAGACAGTCGCCGTTAAATTCCATAATTTTGCATAAAACTAACTAAACTCTTTCTTGATAGCATACTTATGGGCAATACATTTTCTGACTACGGCCAAATAGGAGTGGTATCCACTTTTCCTGAACTTGTAAACACGAATTTCAAGGGAGAAATGAATGCCTTGTGCTGGTACCGAAATTTGGAGGGCGATTTCAAGGAGATTGTAGATCAACTGCAACTAAAAGAAAATATAACGGAAGTTTATCCCGAAGATTTACTGTCACTACAACTATCGGAAAAGGGGAATATGGCAAGGGAAATCATCTTGAATGATTTGCAATTATTGGCCGATTTCGGAGCTTCTCCCTCACTTAATTTGCTTAAATGTTACGAACGGGATGATGAATTTGATTTCATATCCACCGATGTGTATTCCTATCATGTTGATCGTTCGCCCATTGCAACGGATACTTTTTTGTGTACCTATCACGGA
>JANHGB010062404.1:3542-15599 GCA_026283785.1 Coracopsis vasa
GGTTTTTTTTTTTTTTTTTTTTTTTTTTTTTTTTTTTTTTTTTTTTTTTTTTTTTTTCTTTTTTTTAATATCTCTTTTGCATTGTGCCTTTCAGTTAGAATATGCTAAATATTTGTATAAGGTAGTCATACAGCTTGGCTGGCCATGAGGTGTTAAAGACAATTCTGAAGTGTCCGTTGTTTTTGACTTCAAATAGCCTTCAAAAAAGGAAAGGGTACAGTCACAGTCTTTGATGTTTCAAAGATTCGCTTTTTTCAGGTAATTGATGAGAAGACAAGCACTTGGTTGGTATCTCTGACCCTTTACAAACTGAGTAAAAATGATGCTGCACCATATGCTTGTGTGAACTGTCTGACTATGGATTTCTCCTTATTTTAGATTTCCACACTCTTTGACCTTGTAGTTGATGACTTTGGTCTGGAACAATTTCAAAGTCATGTAAATGAGTGTAATTAAGGTATTGCTTATCATCTTGGAGAGTTCACAGAGATGCTTATTGGCTAGAAAGGTTTGTTTACTTAATATGGAAGGTTAATATAAGGTTAAATTTTACTGTCTAAAATGGCTTCATAATGTTACTATTTAACAGCTGAAGAAAATAGTGTTTTAAAAGGCAAATAATAGTTTTATTTGACCTCCATGTGTTTCCTGTAGCTTGCATTTATTGGGAAAATTTATCTTCATTGCATAGTCTTATTACAGTTTTCCTTTTTCCTTGTCCTACAAAGGGAACCTCACAGAACTATTTCCAGGCTTTTGTGTAGGAAAGGGGCTACATTAAGGAAGGAAGTGCAAAAATATTTGACAATAATTGCTATAAGTAGTCTATCCACTTCTGTCTTTTGTTCCACCTCCCTCTTTTTGCAAGAATGGGATTCATGCTTTGTTCTCTTTGCTGTTGCTTTTGTCTTTATTCCCACTGCTGCTGAAATAAGGTGAAAAAGCGGTGTAAAACATTAGGGAAGAGCAGCAAGCTACTGGTTTCTGCCTTATTTTCTCAGGCAATAAAAAAAAAATGCCCTAGGCCTATATTTTTCTCATCTGTACCTGTCAATTTTGAATATAGTTATTTTGCTTATCATTATGAAAAAAAATGCTTGCTTGGTTAATTCAATAAATAGTCTTACCGGACTATTTGTAGCTTCTGGAGATACCCTATAACTACTAAGCAAGAGCATCTTTCCCTTCCCATTTTTGTAAGAGCTGAAGGCTTTATGTCCTACTCTGTGCTTACTAAATGTGCAGGTAGGACAACAGTTTGGTTTTTCTTGGTCATAACAACAATCATAACTTGAAGTGAACTAAAGGTGCTTTCTGAAGAGAGAGAAGCAAAATCTCTTGGGCTAGATGTGAAAAGGAGCTAAAGTTCAAAATCGGAACATAATGATCTAAAAGGGATGCAGAGATGGGGTGGAGGAACACCACAGATAAACATGAAATCCTTTGCCTTTGAAATTTGAAGGAATGGTACTATTGACTTCAGTAAGGCCAAAATTTCACCTGAATTCCAAGACTGTAAATTAAACTCCCAGAACTCCTGGAATAATGGAGTAGTAATGAATGGTTGTGGGGTAGAAAGGCAAACCACCTGAAAAATGCACTTTGTTACTTCAGGCCACATTTATCTGGAAGGGAAGAATCCGTGTCTTTGCCATTTGCTTTTGCTAACATGCTAAGAGCAAATCTGTTCAGACCTGCCCAACAGTGGCCAAGTAAGAGTGCAAAAACTCTCGAAGAAATATTTTCCCTTGCTGATGGAGGTCAAGATGATTTCTCAGGAATCTGTCCTGGTCCTCTCAACTTACCGGTGTTTAATTCTCTGCTACCTGAAGTTTTACCCTGCTATAAAATAAATGCAAAAGGAACATTTAATAAACTGTGCTGATAGCATTTTGTAACCTCTTTGCACTCCCTCACATAGGTTTAACTGCCAAGATGAAGAGATAACAAGGTTGTGCAGAATCACATTTACTGTTTACTGAACTCTGGCTTGTCTTTGGTTTGCGATGTCAAACATGAAAGTGTGATCCTGTTTTTTGGATATAGCTCTTCACCACTGCTGTCTTATGTGGTTTCTCACAAACTTCTTTTCTTTTCAAAGTTTATCATCTAGTTTTTCATCTCCTCAAGGCTATGTTGGCACGCATATGACCAAACCGGCTTTTTATCTGAAATGCATAAAAGGCCAGTTCCCCAAACTTTATCTTCTGGACTTCAAGTATTATCATTAGTCATTTTCTATTGTGAATTCTATTAATGGAAAAAGAGTCTGTTCAGTGTGCCCTTCAGGCTCTCCAGGCAGTTTCATTTTTGCATTACCTTGCTCTGGTTTTGTTTTGCAAGTATTCTAATGTGAAGTAGAGGAGATGAACAGTATTTGGACACTACTTTTGGGGTAATCCTGAGTATTTTGAGTTACAATGATGCATGGTTCCTCTAGCTCTAATGTCCTCAGAGCTTTGCCTAGGCAAATACCAGCTATATTTTGTCTCTGCAAAACTGAACTTAAGCATTGAAGGAGGTCTTAAAATATCCTTTGTGCTGATGATCATGCTATTTCTGTGTCTCCTACCTTATGACTTGGTTGTTACTTTTTTGAGGAAAATTGCTCATGCTTCACAAGATACCAGGAGAACGGAAACAATCAAATTTCTTCTGTTACGGCCTTTTGGGGGCATCGTAGACCATTGCTGTTCTGCTACTTAAGCAGATTTAGAGATTCAGATGTCAGTTACTCTTTTGGATAATGGATTGTTTGAATTTAACATACAAGGATGCCACTCTTCTTTTCCTGTCATCCTTAAAGGTCACTGTACAGGAGGGAAAGTTGAGTCATGGGCTATAGACAATTGTAGATCTGCTATCTGATCTAATCCTTGTTAGCTTATTGCTTGATGCTGTGGCAAGTGGACTTTGTCAGATTTGTGTGTCAGTGCTACTGGCCCTCATGACCTGCTCCATCCATCTGCAGAAGATCCCATCCTTGTGGTGGGATGGCATGATGGTGTTGTCTCCTCACCTGCTGCCCTTCCTTGCTGAGCAAAAAGAGTTGCTTGGAAATGCAGATGTGCCATGTGTATCATACAGTTTATTTCTGTGGGAAAAATTAGTTGGCTGTTTTTGTTAAACTTGCTCATGTCACATGAAGATCATCTACAGAATTTGGTGAACTCTGACACGATGCGCTGTATTGTAGAAATAGCAGTGGTTGTTTAAATAATTCAGAAAAGTAATGTAGATAGATAGGTGAAAGACTACTGAAAGGGCATGTGATAAAGGGTGTGTTAGAGCTGGTGATACCAGAAACATCAAATGTTCCTGAGACTGGAACAACCGTAGTGCTGTCCTGGGGATAAAGCATGTAGAGTGGGGTGGCTTTTTGTGTGTTGTGGGCTTGTTTGGTTTGGTGGTTTTTTTTGGTTTTGTTTTTGTTTGTTTGGTTTTTTTTAATTTTTGTTTGTTTTGTTGGGTTTTGCGGGTTTTTGTTTGTTTGTTGGGATTTTTTGTTTGTCTGTTTGTTTTGTTTTGTTTTGGGGGTTTGGTTGTTTTTTAATCCTAATTTGGATTCTGTATTTAAGACCTCTATCAAATGGCCTCATGCATTCCTGCTTGGAAGAACTAGGGCAGAGGGCCACCTTATGACATTATTGAAATTGTAGTGATGAAATTTTAGGGGGAGGGGAAACTGTAGTGTTAGAAGTCTTGGGGGATGTGATTATTTTGTATGCTTTCATGATTTAAAGAGTACAAATAATGCAATGCTCTTCATCTGTAATAAATAAAAATGAGATGGAGAAACACATGCTTACCTTTCAGCCTGCATAAACAACCTTTCTAATTAAGGGCAAATATTCTTATGATTTTCTGTTTTGATTTAATCACTTAGACAATATAAAAAAAAGTATAAATAAACAAATGTAATTCATAAACTCACATTTCTGAATGATGAGTCCCCATACATGCACTAATGGTGTGTTCCAGCACTGTATTCCTGTATTCATTATTGACAAATGAGGCATTTAAGATATGTAGAAACAACTGGCAATTACTAAAATGAGATCACAGGAGGAGAACAGGGTGTAGTATCTTCCATATGCTTTTATTAATTCTCTGGTTATTTTGTGTGTGCTATGTAGTCATGTGTAATGCACGCATAAAACATTCTCTTCTAGAAATGCATAAGTGGTTTACATGTGAGTTGTTCAGTGACAATGGTGCATTTTGGAGGCTTGTCTCCCATTGGATTTAGCCAATATTGAATACTTTGATGCCCTGTGGTCCATGGGCATAGCTTCCTCTCAGTTTACAAGTGCTGTTTGCCACTCCTTATGACAACGTGCATAAGTAATGTAAGTCTGATCTAATGTCGGCTGTGGTTTTGGAATTATTTGAGGACCTTGGTTTAAGATGAATATTTTTATTTAAATATGTTTGTCTTGAAGAATCTGAATATATTGGAAAGCATTTTTTTTTTTTAATAAAAGAAAAAAATCAGTCCTTCTGTGCTGAGTGATAATACCCATGCCTTTCCCCCTCCATGTGTGCAATAGATTTGGTAATTTGTTTCAATATGTTCCATGGCAATCATTAGCAGGCATTGTCTGTGCGCATAGTGGAGGAGCAAACTGATGAGAAGCAAAGGTATGAATTGAAGTTTGGCCTGTCTTAAAAGTATGTAGAGAAAAAGATACCTGAGCTGTCATACTCCAAAGGCAAACCCAGTATTTATTTTTTCTGAATGAAAAGGAGAGTGAGGATGGATAAGCTGGAGAATGAATGAGTTGAGTCTAAGAAGTGTACGTACTTCAGAGATGTAGAAAAAAACCCCAGCATCCTTAGTTTCTGGGAAAGCCTCCTGATGTGATACACATGGGAATGCAATAGAGATGCTAAGGCTTACTAGTCCTAAATACTTGGAATATCATTACTTGTGTCACTGGAAATACCACTTGTTGGAGAATTGAGGGTATCACCATAATCTGGCACCTTAACTTCTATGTAACTTGGCTTTTTCTCTGTCTTACTGGGCGAGAGGGGAAGGTCTTCATGAAATAAATCTGTTAGTTAACAGTGTGTGGATGATGGGAATTTTGAATAATCCTTTTGGGCTAGGTTGAGTATCCTTTAGTTTTACAACTTGTTTAACAATTTAGAAGGAAGAGCAGTTGTGGAGGGAAGAGCTATAGCAGAGGGGAAGGTGCTGTGTGAAATGAGTTTTAGCAATAGGAACTCTACACAAGGCTTCTGGAGCACTTGGAAACTGTCTCAAAGGGAAGAAGAGCTGACAGGAGCATTGTGTGGCTTACGAACCCTGTCAGTGCCCCTCAGACTATGGGGTTTGCTCTAATTCCTGAGACTACAAACTGCAAGAGACCACTGGGAAAACGTGCTGCTCTGTGTATCTGAGAATGCTGCTGGAAGAAAGTTGTTTAACTCTGATATAGTGTAAAAGGTAAACACTTGGGTGTTCCAGCTTGTTGTATGTGCTATCATCATCACATAGGATTTGCAGAGTCTGCTCTGCACACATACATCACCCCCACACACACCTTTTTTTTGTTGTTGTTGTTCATACGGTCATTGCATTAACAACTTTAAAGCATGTTTTATGAGATAAAATAAGTTTTTAAATATATGTGGTGTTGGACTGCTCTGAGCCTGACAGCCAGTCTAGGGCATGAACCATCACAAGTGGAGAACTGGCAAAATGTGACATGTAACCAAAATTATGTAGTAGTTCTAGGCAGGAAAATGAGCAGATCCATGCTGTACCTCCCAGCTCTGGAGAGGGGCTTTAACATCTGTCAGTGGCTGCTTGAGTTCTGCTCTGCAGATATTGCTCATTGGTTAGCTGATGTGAAATAGCTACCTAAATTCCTTAACCACTTTGAATCACCATTAGGGGTCTATGTTTTTTCCAGCTATTTGCAAATAGAATGGAAAGACCTGGCTTAGTCTAACAGAACTTTCAAGTTCTTCCTTAAATAGTTCACACTGTCACCCCTGGTTGTCTGAAGTCTTTCTTTCCTTTCAGAAGATATATGTTGTATACAGGCTTTCAGACCCTTCTAAATAAAAATATATAAACAGACTTACTTCAGTTAAAATTGCCACATTTGTGAGCAATAGCAGGCATAGCTAAACCTATGGAAGTTAAATTATATTTAGTCAGGAGAAAAATGCCAGAAGGTTTAGTTACATATTTATAGTATAAAGTCTGTGGTGGGTTTATTCTGTAGAGATACTGTTAAGCCTAAGCTTGGTCTGGCTCCCTTGAATGGAGTTATGTTTATTTATACTCTTTTATGGAAAAGTTTGAGAACAGTACTGTTTTCTTCTTTTAAGCCTTTCAGCATTTAATTAGATGGCTTTGTGTCACCTACTGTGACAGAAAGTGCATATAATAGCATGCATGCTGTAGGAAGTTACAGATCGTGGCCTGTAAGTGCTATGCCTTGTTCTTGTGTACAAGGATGACTCCTTACCCATCTTGGTTTTTCTGCCTTTAGTGGGAAAAGGTGGCATGTAAACCTGTGTCAGGCTAACTTCCATGTGCTTGCTGTCTCCAGTAGTGGGACAGGCTCAACAGGGATATCTGGGCAAAGAGAGGGCAAAAAGTATCCAGGCTTGAGTTTAAAAATTAATCTAGGAAGGACATTCTAAAAATAGGTTAGAGCATGTGAACATAGACCTGTGAGAAAGAGAACATAAAAGATTTTGGTCCTAAAAGAGGGGTTTTAAAAGAATAGCTGTATGCATCTCTTTCAACATGCCAAATTACACACTCATGATGCTTAAAAATATTAATTCCATTGGAATTAGAAATACTAATTCCCATGAGGGAAATGTGTCTCAGTTTGCTTTGGCTGCTTCCTGTTCTTGCAAGCTTTGACACTGAGTGTGGAAGAACATCCGACTGAAGTGGAACACACCCAAGTTTAGGGGAAAGAGCCCTACTGCCTGCAGAAAATGAGCTCTTTTTTTAGACGTGAATGCTGAGTTTATAACCAAACAGTTAACACTTCTTTTTTTTTTTTTTTTTTATTTTTAATCTGCTAACTAACATTTATTTTAGTTGTTCTTGTTAATAGCTATATCGCAGTAAATACATCTTTTCCAAGGAGGACAGTCAGTCCTTTAACCACACTGCCCTGTTTCTAGAGGAAACTGTGAAAATTAGTGGAACTGTAGGGTCTCCTGTGAGTTGATGGCTTGGTTATTGATGTTTCCTTTTGCTGGAAGGAGTGGATTATATCCAAGAAAAAAGTGATCATTCCCCCCCTTCCCTCACTTCACCCTTCTCCTCCTGTCTAATTCATATGCTAATGATTGGTTTTGTAATACAGGAACACAGAAATTGTAGCTAGAAATAGCGCTGCACTATGTTTTGGAGTATAAAACCACATGAACACACTACAACAGGGTAAGAATGGTACTGTTAGAATTTTAGAGGTATGGGACTAAAATGTGGGGACTTTAGTTCGACAGAGCATCCAGAAGGTAATCTGTGGCAAGAGTATACCCCATCTCAGAGCCCTACAGGCTTATGCCATCGTTCCTGGGTGGATGTTCAGTATAGCACTGACAAAACACTTGGTTGTAATGCATGGAGGCATTATTTAACAGTACAGTAAAATAAAAGAAAGGATGATTGAATAAAACTAGAAAGAATAGCACCATCTTCCTAGCAGTGCCTTGCATTAGGCTAGCCTGTGATTTAGTTTGGGACAAGACTAAGACCAGGTAAGATAACAGGTAAGCCAGTCCAGTCTTCATTCAGGAAGAAATAGAATAAATATTCTTATTTTGTGAGTTTTTTGTTGTTGGCTTTTTTTTTTTTTAATCTCTTTCTCTCTTACTAGATTAGATTAAATTAAAGATCAGAAGGCAACAAGAACCTGACCTGTGTTTTAGTCTGCAGAATTGAAGTACTTCTCTTGCTTGACCGTATAGAGGCAGATGTTCTGTTACCTGTGTATGCAGCTGATACAGTTGGCATTCAAAGTTGTTATCAGTGGCAGTCATATAAAGTCTGCTAATCAATTTAATTTTAAAACCAGTGTCCAATCATGTGAGATTTTGCTTGCACAGAAGGGAGATGTTGCATATGTGAGGGAAGGCTTGGGCATATTCACTTAATTAGATAGGGAAATACAAAAGAATAGCAAGAGTAAATCCTTACCTATAATGACCAAGTACACAGATTAATATTGCAAATTGGTTTCACTGAGCAGGGAAGGCCTATCCCTGGCCCATCAGTCCTTGCACAATACTGGTACAGGCAGAGACAGTGGTATTACTCTGTTGGGAGTAATTTAAGGAGACACAATTATTTGTCCTATTAAAAATACAAATGTGTGTGCCATCTTCATTACCTGAGCCAGCTTACTGCAGGGTCAGGGAAGAGATTGCTGTTACTGATCAAAGTGTTGGTGGAGGAGGAGGAGAATACCGAAGGGAAGATTTGCACAAGGGCACAAGTAGAAGCAAAGTGAGGGACTGGAAGTGTCAATCTTTCTTTAATTTTCTTTAATGCTGACTCCCCAGTAGGCTCACTGGAGCCTATAGGCACATGATTAAGAACAGCAACAAAAGATGGCTAAACAAAACACTAGTTACATATTTTAGGTAATTCTCTGAACAAGAAGAGTGTTTCCTTCCAGAAGAAGGGAAGCTTTCTGTTCCACCCCGCTTTATTTATCAGCTCTCCAAAGTAAAGAAAAAACATAATCAGGTATTTAAGTAGAGGATGGTTTTCAGTCAGTCTTATGAGATACTCTTATTACAGTTTTGTCAAAGGAAATTGTATTAAATCAGTAGCCTGACTCATATGTATTGCATTCTTTCATTATAAAATGCAGCTGTGTACTATGGCTAGTAAGTGACTACTTTAGCCTAATGCTGTATGAAAAGGTGCGTATTACCACAGTAACTTCCAAATGCATTGGATGATCTAATTTACATACACGCAAAAAAAAGTCAACAACAAACAAAAAAGACAAACAAAAAGGAATTGAATTTATGAAGACCGCTCATTTCCTCTAAGTTTTATAATAACAGGTGAAGAGGACGGGCCTTAAATTATTTACAAGTTTGCCTAAGACGAACTGATGAAAGTCCTGTGTCAACTGACAGGCCTTTCTGTTATCTAAAAATACTCTGTAGCAGAAATAGCACGCACACGTGAAAATGTTAGTATAATTTGGATAAAGAGGCATCAATCACAAGATGCAAATCTAATTTTATAAGTTCAGGTTCAAAAGACTTGTCTGACCCAGAAACACAAAAACACAAAAACATTCTTAGCTAATAGCCAAACTGAATTATTAGTAAGTGGAGAAAATAAAATGGGTTTTAGTTTGCCATTTCATAGGTTTTGTGTTTTAGAAAAGAAAAGCAAACAAAAAAATTCTTTAAGAGTGTATCAGTTTATTTAATAGCTTAGAAAACATGCTGTTTTAACTAAAGTAATGTTCTTAGGTATGCAAAAGCAAGCAGTGTCTGTTTTTCAGGTAATAAAAGTGCTTTATATAGGAATTAATTCTGTACTACTTAAATTTGTCTAGAATTGCTGGTAACATATTCATAGCAAAGTGTTTTGAAAGACTATAGCTTCCCTGCTGCTAAAAGCCAAGCATTTTGTTTAACTCCCTAACATATTATTAACAACTCATTGTAATATCCCTGGATCAAAAGGAGATAAATGTCCCTTAAATGCTCTCCCATTTTTTGTGTGCATGTGGTATAGAAGCATTGCTTACTGCAGTAGGACAGAGATGAAGGTAAGGGTTTCTGGCATTAGATTGTGCTAAACTAATAAATCTGTGAGCTGAAACAGGCACTTCCAAAGAGGTGTGTTGCAGAGGGAAATGTGAAGTTGTGTGTGTTGTGGTTTCAAGTATTGCATAACGTGTTCAGTGTGAATGCACTGAATTAAAAAAACCTTTTCCACCTTTCTAGCCATTTTAAGGGGTTCTGGATAGTCTTAATGTTTTGGTTCTCTGCTTAATGCAGAAAAGCAATTCCAATCTGTGCAAAAGCAAAGTGAAGCCTTGGTCTGTTTCCCTATGGATGACTTGGATGTAGCTGGCTGCCACATGTAACAAGATTGAGTAAAGGGCACTTTTCCTTTAACGCAGAAGTTGGACTTGCTGGTTGGTATTCTTTATTCCTGCCATCAGTCTTCAATCTCTGCAGCTGTTGTCTGCATTAGGAATTTGTGTATGTAAATACCTGTTCAATATCTAATGTTTCCAGAGCTTTGCTCTGAAGACTGTGGGAGACCTGTCACAAAGTGCTGATTTCCTTATATGAATGAAGAGCAGAAAAGGCTATTTTCAGAATCAAAGAAAGTCTCTTGAAAAGTATTAATAGCTTATTAACATTTTGTTGACGGCAGATATGGTATAAAAAAAAGAATATCGTGGGTTGGCAGGGACTCAAGGCTCATCAAGTCCACCCCCCTGTTCCTTACAGGACTCCCTGAAACTAAAATGTATGACTAAGAGCATTGTCCCCATGCTCTTTGAACTCTGACAGGCTTGGTGCTGTGGCAACTTCCCTGGGGAGCCTGTTCCAGTGACCAGCTATGCTCTCAGTGAAGAGCCTTTTCCTAATGTCCACAGTGAGT
Organism: Coracopsis vasa; assembly: GCA_026283785.1. Classification (NCBI taxonomy): domain Eukaryota; kingdom Metazoa; phylum Chordata; class Aves; order Psittaciformes; family Psittacidae; genus Coracopsis; species Coracopsis vasa. The sequence continues at coordinate 14,173 of JANHGB010062404.1, forward strand.
AAGGGAAAGATCTGCTGTAGTTCATAATCACTGGGAAATTTACCAGGCTTTCCCTCAGTAATAGAGGCAGACTGTGGTGATTTCTGTTGACTTATGTTGAGAAATGCTGTGTACTCTGCAGATAAATTTGACTTTTGCCATATTTTAACATTTTATGCCTTACCTGGGTCTTGAACAGTATGCACTGTATTGGTAAAAAAAAAAATAGTATTTTTAAAGCATTATATTTTAGGTTGGGTTTTTTGGTATGTTTGGTTTTATGTTTTGAGTGTTTTCTTGTGGTGTTTTGGGATTTTTTCGAAATGGCACTGGTTAGATTTTTAGAAAATGATCCTTGCTGCAATTTTGCACTTGGCAATTTTTTTTATAACAATAAAATTGTTATTAAAAAATTGGACAAAGTGTCAGGTATCTTCACTGACTAAAGAGCTTGGTTTTGTGTTGTCATTGGACTAAGCGAGCTGTTGATGGTCCACAGTACTGCATGTGCTGTAAGTGCCAAATAGTTGGCTTGATTAATAAATTACTGCTTCCAGATATTCTTCCTTTTTTGAAAAATGTATTTTGACACCTGTATTCTTAAATGTTTCAATAAAATAATGCAAATATTGTTGGACTTGCTGTAGACTTCTGGTTTTCCAGCTGTGTTCAGGTCTGCATGTAATTAGGGGGTTGTATGCTAAGTATTAGCTCAGGGTCTGTTGCTTAAGCTGTTGTGTTACAGCACTGTAAAGAAGTTTTTGTAACAACACAGATGGGCACTTAACCCATATTGGGTTTGCAAGGAACTTCAAAAGCTACAGTCAGATTCTAATACAGTTATCTATAACAAAATTATTTCTTTCTGGCACTTGGACAAATAAAAAGCATTAAGATTCAGCAGTGCTTAAATGCAAAGGAAAATATTGATTACAATTTGGAAACCTGCTATGAGTTATGGAGTACAACAATATATATTTTCATCTTTTACTCTTTAAAAATTAATCTTTCCTTTTATGTCTTGTATAAAAGGCCGTGTTGGCCTGAAAAAGCTGTGTGGATAAGCAAGATGAGCGCCTGGTTGTTTTGTTTCAGCTGTAGCTTTGAAAATACATTAATTGCAGGGGGTTGTGGCATTGCCTCTTCTTTACATGAGCTCATTATGTACCTTAACATTTTCTTCATCTGTTATAAGTAATATTTTGAAAAGAGTTGGAAGAATATGTGGAAAGAGAGATACCTTCAACGTGAGCAGTGGTTCCAGAGTCTGACCCAAAAAAAACCCTAAAAAGGAAAAAGACAATCCTTTTCTTTGGCAGGAGTTGGGTTGTTTTGGGCTTTATTTGGTTGGTTTTGAGGTTTTTTTTGTGGTTTTGGTTTATGGTTTGTTTTTTTTTGGGGGGCAGGTGGGAAGGATTTGTTGCATTTTTTTTTTTTTTTTTTTGGGG